>CM057350.1:249501924-249665763 GCA_030015575.1 Agapanthus africanus
CTATCATCCATGATTCATAATATTCTATAAATATATATATATATATAACCCTATATACCTATGTCCCAAGTCGCATCTGCAATAATCTCATATCGGGGGACCGGCAGGGTATAAATCATCTCGATCGATGTATACCATCACATCATATCATCATCTCATCATATCATCAAATTCGTCTTATATTCTTTCATCGCATTTTTATCTCATATCATGTTGAATTTACATAAACATGCTATCTCTACTATGTATAAGTATCTAAACTAACAACACTTTCGAACCATACAATCAGATTTTTAAAGAAGTGAATCGTAGTTTTGGAAACATGGGTTACGGTGCTTTTAAGGAAAAGATATCATTTGAAAATCCGTAACATCCCTCAGGTTATACATTTAAAAGATACATATGATTCTTTAGTTTATAAAAAGGTATGGTTCGGATGACGCATCTACATCGACTATCTAGTCCTACAGAACCCTAAGCGGTAATATCGCTAAACGTCATCCTACGACAGTAGTAACATATCACTTCTAACTATCCTCTAGTTTCTAATGTGACTACATAGCTATCTATATTCTAACCCTAGTTTCCTAATCTAGGTTTCCTAACCATACTCTATAAATCGGTTTCCATCAGAAGTTTGCGGGGGTGCTATACGCCATCCACCCGACTTCCCCGGTAGATATAGATCTACTCATCTGTCTTCGCTACCCCAAATCGATGACGCCGCGCTTCTTCACCTCGGAATCCATGCGAGGGTACCTACAACAATAACCAATCACAATACGTATTAAAATCGACGCAGAAAACCGATACAGTGTACAGTGCGCTCACAGGTTAGAACCTATGGCCTAACCGTGCAAGTCAATCAAACAACCCCTTTTGTCAATGTACGAACACCCGGCAACCAAATACAAATCCAAATATCAAGAAAGTGCATTTAAAAATACAGAAAACATCGCCTAAAACACACCAAAATGCTCCCAGATTTTCCCCAGATGACAATTAGCCAAAACTACATATTTGAGGGGTCTAATTTAGTGCAAAAGGAGCCAGGGACCAAATCTGGAACCATTCCATCCTACTATGGCCGCAAATTGCGGCCAGAATGATTAAATCTCCGGCCGTAGGTTTGAATTAGGGGCTCGGGTCTCAGTGGTAGCTTCCTAGGTGCCTGCACGACTCCCAGTAATTCCAAAATAATTTCTAGTGTCCCCGGGTTGCTCCAGATTCCAAAATACCTTCACAGATCACACATTTATCCGATGTCGGGTTTCTAAATCCATGTTTTGGGGTTTCTAGGGTCTGGTCCAGATCACTAAACATCACCTAAGTTCAGTTAACAGCTACTAGGTATCACCCAATTCAAACCAACACTCAGACATTCACTAGGGTTTCTCAATGTCCACTAATCTTCACAAAACGACATCTAAACATGATACCTCACAAAACTAATCTAAAGGAAAGTAATTATACCTCATCTAGTCCACTCTAGGCAGCACTAACTTCCCAACGTCGTCAAAATCCCATTTTGCTCGGTCCATCGTGTAGAGGTTGAAGAGGGGATAAAGTTTTGTGAAGGGAGTGTAGAGTTTTGGGGCATGGTTGGAGATAGATCTAGGGAATTTTGTGGAGGGTTGTGGAGTTGTAGAGATGAAAGATTTCAAAAAAAAGATGGGGGAAAAAGAATGGGCAGCAGCCCCCCTTCTCTCTCACTAATTCACACTCTCTTTCTCTCTCCAAAGCTCACCTAACCTAATCATTATGTCTACATTGACTTTTCCTTTAACCATTTCTCTTTTCTCTACACCAATAAACCCTAATATAAAGTCCAAATGAAATGAAACATGTAACAAGATAAAACATGTCATGGTGCACTAACCATGGAAACTGTAAACACGCGGATTTGGCTTAATCGCGATTAGCAGTGCACTAATCGGGTTTTTATCGAAACTGCATATAATAAATTTTAAAATTGCCAAAACCTTTAATTATATATTTAAATGAATAAATCATTTTAATTTCCATTTATTTCATAATTATTGGTATATATATTTAGACCTTTTTCCGAAAACCCCAATTTCGCAAATCGGCAGTTTTCGGGAAAAATATTATTTTAATATTAAATTCCAAAAATAATATTTTATATTTTGAAACGTTACAATCTTCCCCCCTTAAATAAATTCGGTCCCCGAATTTAAATTTAAACCTCCAAAATCTAAAACATTTCAATAATCAGCTCAAAACAACGGGGCTCCGAATTCATGGAAATCGCAGAAATATCACAGCGCGTCAAGTGCGCATAAAAACGAGTACAAAACTCAAAATCAAACTCCATCAAGCGTCACGCAAATCATCGTATTTTCACGCATATCCTCGGAGTTACAATAGAGAAACGGATCCCGAAATCCAATACCAAAATTCAATATACACTAGTCAAATACTATAATACGTCTATAGTACGCATCCTTGAAAAACTCCAAAATCTGAATAAAACACATGAAAAATCTTTTCTAAATCGCCGCGGGAATGCGTAACTCCCGGCATAACCGACGGTCGCTCATTTTAAAATAATAATATATGTTCATATATGTTTTCTTAAATACACGTTCCGTCGTTTTTAAAATATCCCAAAAGGTTTTCCTTTATAAACGTTCGTGTCGCTCACGTACACGTAGGAAATAGCGAGTCTATAGCTCCTCCTGAAAACCTTTTGGTAATCCTTTAATGCATGCAAAGTACTCAGGTACTGTTATCAGATCAGTCCCGTTTGGCTACTACACAATATAGTGCCCAACATGAAAACAAAGTGCTCAAAAGCAAAATCAGCCTCAAGAGGGCGTATCCAAAAATCACATGCGTCTGGTGCGCATGGGAATCAAATCCAAATACAGGTGCTATAATACACACAAGCAAAACTAAGTGCAGCAGGTGTGCACAAAAACATCTGTCCAGTGCAACGGGTGTGCACGACAACAACATCAAGTGCATCTAAAGTTCACTAAAATCTCAATCCCATGCATCCGGTGTGCATAGAATCGCATCTCATATCATGCACCCAACATGCGTGAAAATCCAACTCAAGTGCATATGTCCCGTACGAATGAAATCGCATCCAATATGCACGGAAGAAAATCCAAATCAAGAGCATCCCATATGCACGAGTAAAATCCCACTCAAGTGCATCCGATGGACACAAAATCCAAAATCGAGCGCCTAATATGCGCAAAATCCAACCAAAATGCGTCGGGTCCGTAAAAGCATATAGTGCAGTAACATGCACGAAAATGAACGGCAAGTGCCAACGCGCACGAAAATACAATTCTGGTAAAACGAATGCTCAAGGATATAAATCGGGTGCAACCTAGGTACGGGGTATAAATCCAGTGCGACAACGCATAAATACCCGTCCGGTGCAACAAATGCATAATGCAATCTAGTGCATAAACAGCAACAACGAGTACATCAAGGTGTATAAAATCGTAAACGTGTGCAACTGCGTGCACAAAACGCATATCAATGCACTACAAGCACATATACGCTATACCGAGTGCAAAAATCAAATCAAGTGCGTGCCATACGCACAAAATCAAATCAGCCGTATGAAATCCATGAAATCATAAACATGTGCCACTAAGGCACAAAACCGATATCAAGTGCGATAAATATGCACAAATCAAAAACCAATACAATGGTGTATAAAACATATCTCAAGTGCAATAACTATGCAAAAAATGTAAATACTCAGTAGGTGCAACCATGGTGCACGAAATCAATATCAGGAAACTCGTCATCAAAACTCAAATCCAAGCGATATAAGTGTGATACTCAGATCACAATGCAAATCCCAATAAAGGACATCGAGGTACACCTCCTACAATGTCGAAAAATGAATCGGTGCGCTTAGAAACTGGCAGAACAAGAATCATCCGTTTGCCTCCTGCTCACGGTCTGGCATCCTCGGTCTCTGGGTCCTTATCTTCTCTGCGGATTACCAATCACGCAATCTATCGGCTCATCGGCCCTGTCAGGTGTGCTAACGGGGACGATTCCGTTCTGGCACTTCTCTGGTTATCTCTCGGTCAATCATCATGACCCCTCGTAAAGCAGCACGTCACTGGCGTCGGCCTCTGGCTCTCTGAAAACACATGACACCTCTGTTCCTGGGTGTAAATCTCATTGCAGCAGTGTCCTAGAAGGAATCCTGCTCAAGGTCTCTTCCGATCTCGCCTATATCGAACTGTACGGAGGTTGGTACTCTTATATAATCTTTTCTCGTTTTCTGGACATCTGCATGTGCCACACACATTTCCTCGAAAACTGGCCGTATCCAAATGCCTCTGTAAGAAAATCAGGTCTCTGATCTCAATGGGGAGTAACAACAGCTCGTCAGCGTCTCGCACGAACTTCTGGTTCCACTCGTCTTTATCATCTCTCACTATGACGTCACGCCATGCTATCTGCGCACTGGGACTGTTCTCAGCCACGGCCAACCCGAGGTCTCTCACACGGACTCGAAGTCACGAACTCGGTATCTTCATCACTCAGTAGAAGATATCTGGCCGAACACGTCCTCGGAAACTCGTCCCAACCATCGAAGGAATACTCAATGTTCGTCCGTCCTCGATCAACTCACAACGCATCTGGGTGAGGTCTTCTATCCGAACCTGGTCAACTATCTCGTCGATGATGCCGAACCCCGTCCTTTTAGGTGTGCGCAAAATGACCACTCCTGGTCCAGGTCTTCTCGTAGCTGCAAGGACTGCGTTCCAACGGCTGTGCTCGTATCCGGAGTCTCCCAAGCAATGTATCACATCACAAGATATCCGAATGATGTCGAACCATCCGATCGATATGTCAAAACCTCATAATCCCTCAAGAGATCAACATCTTGGGTAAGTTTAATAGTATCGAGTACATGCCACAGCATCAGTGATCCAACCGTAGAAGGGCAAACCCAAGCCTCACTAATGGCGCCGTGGAACTGCCGTAAACCCTAAGGTTCAAAGGCTTTCACACGGTCATTATGTCGAGTTAGGGTTTCATTCTTCTCGAGGGTCCATAGAATTGCTTGCACGTCTTTCCGAATACTTTAAACTTAGAATATGGTTTCCTGACATTCGATCGTCTCTATCGACTCTCAACGAATCTACGTGAAGTCGTCTCTAGCTGGAATCAATCTATCTGATGACCTCGCATCGGGTAGCGAACGAACCACATGTCCTAGTCCTTCACCCTTAGGTGGCTAGCGACCTTCCATCATATCTCTAAGTATATACTTATGCTGCAGTAGCTCCAACCTCTGGGCGATACCTAGCAGACCGATTTAGAGATGACCGCCAATGTATCGCCTTTCCTAGAGGATTGAGGCGTTGTTCAACGTACAGACGAATGAGCCAGTCATTTGCAGCAACGACTGGCTCATTCGTCTGTACGCTGAACAACACCTCAATCCTCTAGGAAAGGCGATACATTGGCGGTCATCTCTAAATCGGTCTGCTCTAGATCTGAGTAAGACTCTCCACACTGGAAATCTTCAACTCAACCGGGCTTGCTCTGGCGCATCAATTTGACGAATCACCTTCGTCTCTCAAATCGGGGTAGACTATCTATCATCTGTCTCATATCTACCTGGAAGCTCCGGCAATCTCAGCTCGTAAGCTCCGGAAGCGAAATCCTATCAATCTCAGCAATAGCTGGGTCATCTGTCTGCACGGTAGGCGACATCAACATCTTCGAGGTATGTTGTACATCAACAGTCCTCTCGCAACTGGCAGCTCTAACAATGGCCCGATCATCCGATATAAAACCGAGCACTCGCCTCCACAAGAGGTCACAATCATCAATGCTAACTCGAGACGTTCCCATGTCACCAGAGAACACATTGGTCGGCCCTCGGACCGGACGAGCTCGCTCTGACCGTAACATTAGCAGCAGCTCAACTGTGCCTAAACAATAGTGACAGGAACCTCAATCGAGTATCGAAGAGAGCAGATCAATGGAAAGAAAGAAAACGAAAAATCCAGAATGGATACATGATCATGAAAAGGAACAGCATCAATGAAAGTATGATCATGGAAACAAATAGAATCGAGGATCTCCAATGGATGTATAATCATGGATACAAGAGAATCACTGGTCTCAAAAATATGTACATCCTAAGGTTTCTTAAGTGGAGTATCGTATCGTAAATATGCCGCGGAACATACGTACGGTACGTCACTCTACTCAAGCTACCTACTCCATCAATCAGGGTCAGCCTATGAAACGAAAGTTCGGGTCTAATACCCCCCGTTCAAGTCTAAGTTCCGTAAGGTCAAGACTATGTTCCGAAATACATACCCGCCCTAGACTCCGCATAGTCAAACATAGACTCGAACAAAGGTTAAACCTAGCGCTTTGATACCAACTTTGTCACGACCCAAAATATTAGCTCGTGACCAGCACTTGAATCACGCAACGTCTAAAGGCGTAACGGAATTCAAGTAAGCTGAACCACAGAAATTTAAACCTTTTAGAAAAATAAAGGAGGTGAGGTTTTGAAATAAGAGTATAATAAAAACAAGTTTTCTTAATGCATAGAAAAGGAACATGAATGATGAAGTGAAATTTACCAATTTGAAAACATGTTTCGTCTTTTAAAAATTTTGGCAGCACCTCCTTTGTATATTTTGATCCAAAACCACAAATACATAGCAAGAATAATGGCATCCCCAAGCGGGAGCTAGCTCTTCTCCAAACGGCGGATCACAACCATGCAATGCAATATAAATAAGTATACGACGCCCAACGGCGAAGTTCACCACAAGAAGATAAAGAAATGAGCAAATATAACCCCAAAAGTGAATGTGAAACCCATCACTCAAATCTCGCAACTACAAGTCTCACTAAGTCTCATTACTTATACAAATTCTAATTTTGATTGATTGATGGAGTTAACTAGATACAATATGAAATATAATACAAGAGTGGGTACGATACAAAAGTCTCACCTACCAATGCAAAACACCCGAATGGAACTGTATGCCAGCGAAGCCGCTACTGATCCAAGCGGTCAACCTGCAAGAACTGTGGCACAACGGGGGTGAGTTGCCAACTCGTGAATAGAAATATATCTACAAGCAGAAATCGAATAAACAACGACTCCTAGGTCAACTATATCATACAGGTAATACTATGATATCTAGGGTGACCGGGTCGTATATGTGCCAACAAGGTAGTCACTACCTATGTACATGTGGATAACATCCAATAATAATAATCAATGCATGTATATGGATCTCGTCCAACCATATAAAGGTATGTATGCATGTGGATCTCGTCCACCCAAAATCAATGTCTATATGCACGTAAATATCATAAGGAAGTGTGCATGAAAGTATGAGGATATATGGATCAACGGTGTCCCTCCCGACACATCAAAGTCATGAAACCTGAGTGCCTAGCATCGACACTCCAAAACATCATGAAAACCGTGCCCAGCATCGGCACGTAAATCCTCATATATCGGGCTCCGTCAGTCCGGATCGGCCCACGGGCTCCGTCAGTACGGATCAGCCCATATCATCTCTCGACTCCGGTCGGTATCCTCCGGATATCCGCCAAGTCCAAATACTATCACCGGTAGGTAGTAGTCCCTCTGCCAGGCTCACCGTCTACTACACAGCGATCCGTTCTCGCCCCGGGGTACCATACCGGGCCCACCATGTACCCGCAATCGGCCTCATCCGCCTCCTCGAATCGGGTTTCACATGTCGCTCTCAGAACCGAGAAAACACATGGTGGACGCACTGAAATATCATATCAAGACAAACCGGGTTTTTTAAAACAACACATAATCTCTTTCGAAATATCCACGGTTCTCAAATCCAGAAATCTCATGAAAACAGCATATCTCAATGCGTACAATAATAAAGCATGATGTATGCAACATGTAAAAAGAAATGCGAGCATATCCGTGTATCATGCAATATGGAATAGTGATATGCCACATTAAGGGGAAAACTGCTCTTTTAAAATGATTCCAGTTTTTAAAATATGACTTGCGGTTCCCAATTTCCCAATAAAACCAGTTATCTATATAGGTACAATATGAATATGCACAAGTATAGATGTACCATGTATGTGTGCACAAATATGAATATACAATGTGTATGTGCACAAGTATGGGTGTATCAAGGTATATGTACACCAATATGGATATACGAATGTGTATATCCGCAAGTATGAATGTATCTATGTATATGTCATGATGCAACAACTCTACTGTGTAGTGACATGGCAATTATCGATGATGAAGTGTGTGAGCCGGAAAATATGTGTACGTGTAATATATGCATCTTCGATAATGGTGCAGGTGTACTATCACAGGTATATACGATGCAATAATAATATCATGAATGCAGCAAGTAAATCATCAGCTAACAGCTATAAGGTATACATAACCATCACATGTCCGAGTCGGTGAATCTATCAATCGACATCTAGCCCAAAAACATCGCGTACGGTATAATCCATCATACGGCAACCTCTAGTCAAGGGTAAGGATCAATCATCAAGTCAACTCATCATGCACGGAATATCATCGTGCGGCGGCATTAGGCTAAAAGGGATCCTATCATCCTATAAGACAAATGAGGGTACGGCCTAATATCACATACGGCCTATCATCCATGATTCACAACATTCTATATATATATATATATATATATATATATATATATATATATATATATATAACCCTATATACTTATGTCCCAAGTCGCATCTGCAATAATCTCATATCGGGGGACCGGCAGGGTATAAATCATCTCGATCGACTCGCATCCGTATACCATCACATCATATCATCATCTCATCATATCATCAAATTCGTCTTGTATTCTTTCATCGCATTTATATCTCATATCATGTCGAATTTACATAAACATGCTATCTCTACTATGTATAAGTATCTAAACTAACAAACACTTCCGAACCATACAATCAGATTTTTAAAAAAGTGAATCGTAGTTTTGGAAACATGGGTTACGGTGCTTTTAAGGAAAAGATATCATTTGAAAATCCGTAACATCCCTCAAATTATACATTTATAATATACATACGATTCTTTAGTTTAGAAAAAGGTATGGTTCGGATGACGCATCTACATCGACTATCTAGTCCTACAGAACCCTAAGCGGTAATATTGCTAAACGTCATCCTACGACAGTAGTAACATATCACTTCTAACTATCCTCTAGTTTCTAATGTGACTACATAGCTATCTATATTCTAACCCTAGTTTCCTAATCTAGGTTTCCTAACCATACTCTATAAATCGGTTTCTATCAGAAGTTTGCGGGGGTGCTATACGCCATCCACCCGACTTTCCCGGTAGATATAGATCTACTCACCTGTCTTCGCTCGCCCAAATCGATGACGCCATGCTTCTTTGCCTCGGAATCCATGCGAGGGTACCTATAATAATAACCAATCGCAATACGTATTAAAATCGACGCAGAAAACCGATACAGTGCACAGTGTGCTCACAGGTTAGAACCCATGGCCTAACCGTGCAAATCAATCAAACAACCCCTGTTGTCGATGTACGAACACCCGACAACCAAATACAAATCCAAAATCAAGAAAGTGCATTTAAAAATACAGAAAACATCGCCTAAAACACACCAAAATGCTCCCAGATTTTCCCCAGATGACAATTAGCCAAAACTACATATAGGAGGGGTCTAATTTAGCGCAAAAGGAGCCAGGGACCAAATATGGAACCATTCCATCCTACTCTGGCCGCAAATTGCGGCCAGAATGATTAAATCTGCGGCCGTAGGTTTGAATTAGGGGCTCGGGTCTCAGTGGTAGCTTCCTAGGTGCCTGCACGACTCCCAGTAATTCCAAAATAATTTCTAGTGTCCACGGGTTGCTCCAGATTCCAAAATACCTTCACAGATCACACATTTATCCGATGTCGGGTTTCTAAATCCATGTTTTGGGGTTTCTAGGGTCTGGTCCAGATCACTAAACAGCACCTAAGTTCAGTTAACAGCTATTAGGTATCACCCAATTCAAACCAACACTCAAACATTCACTAGGGTTTCCCAATGTCCACTAATCTTCACAAAACGACATCTAAACATAATATCTCACAAAAATAATCTAAAGGGAAGAAATTATACCTCATCTAGTCCACTCTAGGCAGCACTAACTTCCCAACGTCGTCAAAATCCCATTTTGCTCGGTCCATCGTGTAGAGGTTGAAGAGGGGATAAAGTTTTGTGAAGGGAGTGTAGAGTTTTGAGGCATGGTTGGAGATAGATCTAGGGATTTTTGTGGAGGGTTGTGGAGTTGTAGAGATGAAGGATTTCAAAAAAAAGATGGGGGAAAAAGAATGGGCAGCAGCCCCCCTTCTCTATCACTAATTCACACTCTCTTTCTCTCTCCAAAGCTCACCTAACCTAATCATTATGTCTCCATTGACTTTTCCTTTAACCATTTCTCTTTTCTCTACACCAATAAACCCTAATATAAAGCCCAAATGGAATGAAACATGTAACAAGATAAAACTTGTCATGGTGCACTAACCATGGAAACTGTAAAAACGCGGATTTAGCTTAATCGCGATTAGCAGTGCACTAATCGGGTTTTTATCGAAACTGCTTATAATAAATTTTAAAATTGCTAAAACCTTTAATTATATATTTAAATGAATAAATCATTTTAATTTCCATTTATTTCATAATTATTGGTATATATATTTGTACTTTTTTCCGAAAACCCCAATTTCGCAAATCGGCAGTTTTCGGGAAAAATATTATTTTAATATTAAATTCCAAAATTAATATTTTATATTTTTTGAAACGTTACAGTTTGTTTCTCAATATGCCACCTTTTAGAAAAGGAATTTCTTGGAAAATAAATTAATGGTCATGAGGTAGAACTGGAAGAGGTTCCGGCTACACAAACTTCAACAGAAGATTTGGTGGAACCAGAGGATTCGATAATCCCCGATGAATCTCAGCCTCTCCGCCGATCTAGTAGGGTTCCTCATCCACCTGAGAGATACTACAGTTTTCTCATTGATGGTGGGAGCGAGGATTGCATCATGGAAGATGAAGACCCAACTAGCTTCGAGTAGGCCATCACGAGTGGGGACTCAATGAAATGGCTGGATGCAATGCGATCTGAGATGGAATCCATATACACCAACAAAGTATGGACTTTTGAAGTTGCTCCAGAAGGGGTAAAACCTATTAGGTGCAAATGGATCTTTAAGAAGAAGCTTGGTGTAGATGGAAAAATTGAGACTTTCAAAGCTAGACTTGTTGCAAAAGGTTTTCGTCAATAACCAGGTGTCTATTACGAAGAAACCTTTTCTCCAGTGGCTATGCTTAAGTCCATCCGGATCCTACTTTCCATCTCTGCATACCATGACTACGAAATCTGGCAGATGGACGTCAAGACCGCTTTTCTAAATGGTGATTTAGAAGAGAGCGTGCACATGATTCAGCCAGAGGGCTTCAAAGATAGTGGGAGCAGCGGAAAGGTGTGCAAGCTGCTTAAATCAATATACGGATTAAAGCAGGCATCGCGGAGTTGGAACATCTGTTTTGATGTGGCAGTCAAAGAGATTGACTTCATCAAAAACATAGATGAACCTTGTGTATACAAGAAGGTTGCATATAGTAAGGTCTGCAGGGTTACCTAGCACGGCAGCAAGATTTCGGGAGGCATCGTCCATGACAAATTCAAAAATTTGCCGTTCTAGCTAACCCTAACTAAGAATCGTTAACTAGAAATCGACGGAAATGTAAATGGAAACACTTTGCAAGTCTAGTAAGCAAGGAATACAATCTTTATAGACCGGTCCTTCACTTCAATAGCTCCGTGTAGTAGTCCCTTCGCTGTGATCATGAACTCCGGACTCTAGAGAGGCTCCCATGAAGAAACGAACATGCTTGCTTCGAAGTTTTCGAGACCGAAGATAATCTACGTCGAGGAGACACTAACCCAAGCTATCTCTTCACTAATTACGGAATTAGTGAAGCAAACACCCTATACTAAATGGCAAGTAGTAGAGGATGATGAAGTAGGAAGTGGGCTCACTTTAGATTTGATTTTCTCACATTTTTTTCTCATACCTCCATTGAAGGTAGAAAGCTTTGAGGAAGAAGAAGAAGAATGAACTCATATGAAAATTATTCAAGTGAGAATGAATAATAATTGAAATGAATAATTGAAACCATGGGTGAGTTAAGTCCTCATGCCTAACTCATGTAGAGAATAAACCAAGGGCTAAGGTTAAGGATAGGGTTAACAAATATCTTAAGCAATGACAAAAGAGTTGAATAAGTCAATATATCCATAAGATTCTACAAGCTTATCCATGACTAATTCAAATGTTTTGTGAATTATTTAATGACAAATAAAACCCAAACATAAACCCTAGCATGGTATATGTCTCATACACCCATCTTGCATGTATCATCAAGCAGGACACAATATATGTACATAAATATACATATCACATATATACAATGTGCACATCAAGTGAGAAAAGAAATCATAAGTGAGCTAATACTAGTTAATGTAATATAATATATCAAATATATAATTATACATTAGATTATCAAATCAACTCTTGATTTAATAATCCGGCTATATTACATATAACCGACTAATATCATATGTAACAACTTATCGAATCAACACTTGATCCGATAAGCGGGCTATATTGCATATAACCGACCAATGTCACAAATCGCGAGAATAGAATATGGTATCCCATATCGTATTAATCTCGGTCCCACACATATCACATATGTGCTCCTACTCTATTTCGCTTGAGCCAAGAAACCCCTGTGTAGGACTCTAAAGACTCGTCAATACGCCGGCAGTATGTGATGATCATATCAAACACCCATAAGCCGCAAGCGGTCTGCTAAACATAACGTCCACCCAAGTATTAAGCGATCAGAAGATCAACAAGCAAGCCTGCTCATACTCCTGCGAATCCAATCAGTAACACTACCGTACAGTCCGGTCTCTTCGTCTGATATGTCGCATATCTCATCTAGGGGTGGTAAACGTCAGACCCCAATAACTCGATAAGTCGTGTCGATATGAGGCTTATAATGGGTCGAGAAACTACTGATAACACTTACCAGTATATCTCTGAAGCAGCCCTGTCCAAGGACTTCCTGTTATAGCCAATCGAGCACAACGCAACATCAACTCCCAATACCGGGAGAGACGAAACCCCTCCTATCGCTCATTGCCTCCATATGATTCGGGACTGTACCCAAAAGCCACCGTTTTGCACGTTCTCTTGAATGTGGTAAGGTGGAAATCAAAGCACAGTGTGAATCACACAAGACTCTATGACGATCTCGAGTCTACAGACTAACCTGTACCAGTGTCACCAGAGAACTGCTATCTGGCGATAGGTATAATACCATCTAGGAGTTCTCGGCGAGTCCGTTCAGTGTACCCAGTCTCCACTGAGCACCCATATACTATCTCTGATGTCAAACACCAATGGATATGGGATCATCCATCGCTCATCTACATGGGTCGAGAAGCTATACGCTAGTCTACTCTGGTATATCGATGCCCTATCTCGATACACTTACGACTAGGAACATTTGAACGATGTACTTAGCGACTACTCTATCCCCACTAGTATGATCTGCATCATAGTCCTGGTAGTCAAGTACTCATCCTAAGGGTTTTATCAACATGTAACATAGAGACAATCAGAGTACATGTTAAGATAAAGAGCAACCAGATAGCATACTATCATGTCGAGCAAGAAAGTCCTACATATATATGTCCAAGCATCCATTACAATATACATCGTATGTACAGTAATGGCCTCTAGGGCATACATATAACTAACAATCTCCCACTTGCACTAGGGCCATCTGTTGTAGTATTCAATACCCAAAAATTAGCAGTGGTTGAAGTATCTCATACTCAACCATCACATAAAAGTCTCTCCTGGGAATAGGCCTTCGTGAGTGGATCCGCCGTGTTGTCCTCTGAAGTCTACTCTCCTGTCCTCGATCTCCCTAGAGATCATTCATCTCCATGATCAAGTGATACTGCCTAAGAATATGTCTGGATCTCTGATGGGACGGGGGTTCCTAGGCCTAAGCCATAACTCCATTATCATACAATGGTAGGAACGAAGTTCATCTCATTAACTTATATATATATATATATATATATATATATATATATATCTAGACTGCCTCTATGGTAGCATCCTTGGTAGCAATGTATCCAGCCTTTATCGTCTAGTATGCCACAGTATCTACCTTGGAACTCTTCCAACATACCGTCCCTCCACTGAGGGTAAAGACAATGCCTGTGACTGACATTCAGTCGTTCTTACCACCCTGGAAACTATCCAGTGATTCTCCCCAGGATCGATTGATACCATCTCACTACACCTAGTGAGAATCCTAACATCCATTTAGATCTATCTCATAGATCCAAAACCCAGGATTTAGAAGGTATCACCTTGATCCTATATGGAGAATCCATATGATAAGAGGAGATTGACCGAGCGTAGCATAGGAAACTCCTTTCCTATCAAGAGTATGTCATCCACGTACAATACGAGGATTATCACCATACTCCCTACTACCTTTTTGTATATACAAGGTTCATCTACCATTTTGATGAAGTCAAACACTTTGACTACCACATCAAAACAGATGTTCCAACTCCGCGATGCCTGCTTTAACTCATAAAGCAACTTGCACACATTTCCGCTGCTCCCACTGTCTACGAAGCCTTCTGGCTGTATACTTATAGACTCTCTCTTCTAAATCATCATTTAGAAAAGCAGTCATGACACCCAACCGCCAGATAGAGTAGTCATGGTATGTAGCAATGGCAAGTAGGATCTGGATGGACTTAAGCATAGGCACTAGAAAAGGTTTCATCATTATCCACACCTGGTCGATGACGAGAACCTTTTGTAACTAGACTTAACTTTGAAAGTCTCAACATTTCCATGTACACCAAGTAATCTTCTCAAGATATACTTGCTCCTGATGGGGATTTAACCCTTCAGATATAGCAACCAAAGTCCATACTTTGTTGGTGTATATGGATTCCATCTCAGATCGCTTAGCATCCAGCCATTCTTACAGAGTCCCCACTCTTGATGGCCTGCTCGAAACTAGTTGGGTCATCATCTCATGATGCCATCCTCGCTCCCCCTGTCATAGAGAAAACGAAGTATCTCTCAGGTGGATGAGGAACCCTACCAGATTGGCGGAGAGGCTGAGATTCATTGGGAACTATTGAATCCTCCGGTTTTACCAGATCATCAGCTGTAGTTTGTATAGCTCGAACTTCTTCCAGTTCTACCTCATGACCACTAATTTCTTTACAATAAATCCTTTTCTCTAAAAGGCGGCATGCCGAGAATTAAAACACTTTTTGTTCCTCGGTGCGGTAGAAGATATTCCCTTGCGAATGCTTGGGATATCCAACAAACTTTCACAAAACTGACCTTGCCTCGAGCTCGTCTGGTTTTTGCTTTTAGACATAGGCCGGACAACCCCAAATCTTAACTTTCTTAAGAGATGGGCTCTTCCCATACCATATCACATATGGAGTGGTAGGCACTTGATTTGGTTGGAACCCTATTCAATAGGTATGAAGCTTCTTAAGTGCATAACCCCCAAAAAGAAATAGGCAACTCGGTAGTACTCATCATAGAGCACACTATATCACATAGGGTGCGAATGCTCCGCCCCGATACCAACGTACTATGGTGTATACGGAGGAGTAATGCTGAGAGAGAATCTAATTCTCCTTTAGAATAGTCTAGGAATTCCGTGCTCAAGTATTCTCCTCCCTAATCACATCATAGGACATAATACTTATACCCAGTTTTTGGTTCTCTACTTCTAACTTATATTCTTTGAATTTCTCAAAAGGTTTAGACTTGTGTTTCAACATGAACACATGTGCGAATCTTGAGAGATCATCAGTGAATGTAATGAAGTACAAAGAACAGGTCCTGGCATGTATAGACAGGGGACTTACATACATCATCATGTATCAATCCCAAGAGTTTACTAACTCTTTCTCTGTTTCCAGTAAACGGAGCTATGGTCATTTTATCTTTGTGACATGACTGGCAAGTTTCACAAGATGTAAATTCAAACTGATTTAAATATGCATCGTAATGGAACTTAGCTAGTCGGGTCGCATTGATATGACCTATTCTACAATGCCTTGATCAGTCGAAAATATTGCATTTTTAACACATCAATTTCCCTACTATTTGCAACCATCTAAAGATGTTCGGTATGAATATAGTACATATTAGCAATTCGTCTGCAAAATACCAAATAACTTGTGTTATACATTATAACCGGCATTTTGAGGGAAATTGAGTGTTTATTATTGTACGCATGATCTTTGTATATCGCAACACTTGTCTCGAGATTGTGTGCAGGAAATTCCAGGAAAAAGAACCGGAACTGCTAAAAGTGCTGATAAAAATACGCCAAGTCCAAGACTTATGTTCTGGCAGTAAACAAGAAACATTTATAAGATTCCAGACATCAGAAAACATCTCAAAAGTCAGCACCAAATCACCCTGGAAGTTCCATGCACCACGCTCTCCAAACGACCGCGGATCCGTGGCCGAATGGGCCTATTCGCGACGGATCCACGGCCACGTGGATACCTCATTGGCAGATTACATTTTTAGGCTTTTCCTTTCAGTAACAAAACTTCTTCAAGACACTTCGGTCTCCAGATATCTCCAGAAGCTTCTTGTACAAGCCTAATACCTCCAAGCTTCGCAAGCAAGCTAGTAAAATCTAGAAGGTTCTCCTCAACAACAAAGCTTCTCAAGCAAGCCAAATAACTAATTCAATCTAGAAGCTTCTATTCAACTACCAAGCTTGCAAAGGAAGCTAAACCTAGCTTAGCTTCTAAAGGAAGCTAGTTCAAGCTTCTAGGGGAAGCTAAAGGAGAAGGCTATATAAAGGGACCCAAGGCTTCAGTACAAAGGTTGTTCAACAATTCCAAACACAAGTTGAGTGACACAACTTGTGCATCCAAACCCTAGCCCAAATACAATTCAAAATCCAAATCAAGATTCATCGAGTACAAAATCAAGCAAGAATCCATCGAGCCTTTTTGAAGCGACGCTGATCTTCATCCGAGCAAGTGATCCACGACGATCCGTGACTCACGAAGACGATGCGAAGCTAATTCGACGATCGAGTTCTCTCCTCAATTCTTGTAGTCTTTGAGTGAATTGTAACGAAACGTTGAATAATAAAATGTGAAAATTCTTGATCTTGCTTTTCTTTACATTTGAGCATTATGAAGAGTTCTCAATTCTTGATTGTTTTCTTTTTCATGATATTTGAGTGAAAACTCCGCTCATGGAGGAATCGAGAAAATAGATAGATGACGATGATTAAATTCTTGAACGATTCTTAAGTCTTATGAGTTAAATTTTAGGAAATTGAATCATCGACAACCTAGTTTTGAGCGAGAAGCTTTCTTGAATGTTTTCACTCCTAATTAGAGATCAACGATCGATGATTGAATTTCCTAGAGGCTGGATTTTGAATGATAATCAACGAAAGGACAAGGGATGATGATGAAGAAATCCTAGTTTCTTCAATAGATCCCTAATTCTCGTTGATTGTCATCGATCTAGCAACAAATCATCAATAGATAAGAATTTGTGATCCTAATTCTTCATCATCACTATCGATTGGATCAATTCCTACGAGCCTCTTTACAAATCTTGATAATTCATTTTGTCACGACCCGAGAATTCGACTCGTGACCGGCACTTAACCACGCAACGTCTACAGGCGTAACGCGGCTAAGTAAGCCGAACCCAGAAATCAAAACCAATAAATATAGAGTGATTTTAAAACATTTTGTAAAAAAACAATCGTACCAGTCTGGAAAACTTGCATTTTATTTAGTAGAAATCCTTTTTAAGTTCAAAGGTTATAAGTTTTATAATTTTGGGCAACATTTCCTTTTTAAAAATATTTGTCCCGTAAGTCGGGTAAAAGCAAGGTGTAGCAGAAATAACAAGTGAAATGAATGAAGCATCACAATGAGATATACGACGCCGTAGCGAAGAGTACACAGTAAAGCAAGGACAATATCATAAAAGCTGAGACTGCAAAAGTAAAGTCGGCTCACATGCGAGCTCGACGCCAGAATATAAAATCATACATATCGTCCTCTCAACTGTCTCTAAGTCAATACAGAAAGGTAGATGGAGAATACTAGATACATCAATATACAACTGAAAGATAACAGATACCGTACAAAACCCACCTATCAGCAAAAGGCTATCTCTGCTCAAAAGGGGTATCTGTGCCAAAAGATGCGATAACAGCCAGCCGTGACTACTCCCAAGGGCAACCTGCAAATACTGTGGCACAACGGGGGTGAGTTGCCAACTCGTGAATAGAGATAACATATAAAGGTAATCGCAAGTATGCACGTACAGCGCTACTCTAACCAATGCCAGCAGATGATATCAATGCGGGTAAGCAGTATGCATAATAATAATGCAAGTCCTCTATCAGGTGATATAACTACAGGATGAGATGTGATAATAAATGCTGAGCATGGGAATATAGTATCTACATGAAGTATCAAGGTGGACTACATATGTATGTATGCACCACAAATCCCAACATCCCAAACGCCGGTACTCCATCGGCCCTCATATCCTGTATATCCCTGAGAATCCCGAGTGCCCAACATCGGCACCCAAATATCATAAATACTCGTGTCTAGCATCGACACGCAAAACATCCTGTATCGGGCATCCGTCATTCCGGGTCGGCCCTCTCTCAAAGTATATATCGGGAATCCGTCAGTCCGGGTCATCCTTCTCACAATACATCGGGCATCCGTCATTCCGGGTCGGCCCTATATCAATCCATCGGGCATCCGTCAGTCCGGGTCAGCCCTATATCAATCCATCGGGCATCCGTCAGTCCGGGTCAGCCCTATATCAATCCATCGGGCATCCGTCAGTCCGGGTCAGCCCTATATCAATCCATCGGGCATCCGTCAGTCCGGGTCAGCCCTCTCTCAGTACCTGCCTCTAGCACCGAGAAAACACGGGGCGGCGCCCCCAAACATCATATCAAGGGAACCGGGTTTTTAAATGATTACTTATTTGAAAAGGCCACGGTTCCCAAATCCAGAAATCACATGAAATCTCAACCAATAATACAAGTAATTGTGATGTGATATGTGCATCAAATATGTATATCTAGTCATGTCACAGAAAAATGAGCTACAATGCAACGATCCAATGTGATGTAGGTATCAAGTATGAAATTCAAGTCATGTCATATATAGATGAGCTACAACAATACATAACAGTATGATCATGGCAGTTCTATCAGTTCTAAGCAATGTTTATATATATAGCAGGGAATGCAATATGTGATGACAATCCAGGGTATGGTATATGCAGTATATACAATAAGGTCCTATCAGCCCTGACGCATAACGCCATGCGGGCGATATCCCCGTAGATGTGAAATCTACTCACCGTGTCTCGCGCTAAGTGTATCCAACCACTTGCTTGCCCTTCTTCGCAGCGTCCGTCTCACTGGCCTGCGAACCTAAAATCACATAACATATACCACACATAAGCTTAATTCACAAAAACGCGACATTATAATCCAACAAGAAACCCGTGTCGCAAACCAATCGCGCGTGTGCGCGATACGCTAAAACGTGTAATCACGCGCCACGAAACTACCCCGACGCGCCGCGATACGCAGAAACCCAAACCTACTCACGTATCACGCGTGTCGCGAAGGTTTAGAAAACGGCAAAATAGGTATTTGGTCCCAGATTTTGCTACAGAACTAATCTTACAAAAATATATATACCAAAATACTACACACATTAGCAGACACCCAATGGACCAAACCCCAACCCAAACCCTACCCATCTGGCCGCAATTGGCGGCCAGAATGAGGAAATTGGCGGCCCACTGTAGCAGGTAGGGGGTCGGGTTTCACCTGATGTATCAGCACAATACCACTATACTACAGTATTCCCAAATTCATTCTGAACTCACCGAGTCAATAGCAGTTCCAGAAAAGTTCACTTTTGCACAAATACGACATTTTGCATCAAATAGGAAAACTGGTGGTATTTTAGTGTAATAGGGGTTGGACTAGGTTACAATGGGCTCACTAACTCACTAACAAGCTACTGAAACCCAAACACATCACCCTAGCACAATGTTCCCACAAAACTCCTCATATCACACTAAAACGCACTAAAATCCAATAACCGATGCAAAACTACACTAACTAGGCAAACTAGGGAAGCAAGATAGGAAGTATACCTCATACTTAACCCTAGGAAGCTGGAGGAAGGTGGAGAAGTGAAGGGAAGAGGCTGCACTAGGTGTTGGTGCTCACTGCTGCTGCTGCTGCTTCATGTTGCTGCTGCTGTTGCTTCTTTCTGCTGCTGCTGTTGCTTCTTCTCCTGCTGCTGCTGTTGCTTCTTCTCCTGCTGCTGCTGCTGGGGTGTGAAGAGGTAAGTGTGTGTGTGTGTGTTTGTGAGTGTTTGAGAGAATAATAAATGAGAGAGGAAAACAAATCATTTACCCAAAAGTCACCCCTCCTCTCTCTCTCTCTTCATTTAATGCAAGCATGGCTTGAGCCATGATGCACCCTCTCTCTCTCTCACACAAGTCAACACTTAATCTAAAATTCAAATTAAAGTGACTTCTAATTAACTAATTAAACTCACTTAAAACCCAAAAGAATTAATCCTACAATTAACCCACCATGGTTAATAATTATGGTATTTACTTCATTTAAAAACCCTAGTTTACATGCACATGTGTGTGCAAGCCTAGGAAAATTTTGGAAAAATATTTATTAAATTAGGAAAAATATTTAAAACACAGTTTGGTAAACTTTTTATTAAAAATCATTATTTAATTATAATTATTCACTAACCCTTATCCTAAGGTGTTACAATCTCTCCCCCTTAAAGAAATTCGTCCCCGAATTTCAAAAATCTAACTACACGCACCTTGAAAAAGATGGGGATACGTCTTCATCATCTTGCTTTCGGTCTCCCAAGTGACCTCCTCACGGTTCTGACCACGCCAAAGTACCTTAACTGATGGAATGTCCTTCGATCTCAATCTCTTCACTTGTCGATCCAAAATCATCACCGGCTGCTCTGCATAGGAAAGGTCACGCTCAAGCTGGATCGTCGGATGCTGAATCGCATGCGAAGGATCATGAAGATATCTGCGGAGCATCGAGACATGTAATACGGGGTGCACATCTGGAAAGCTGGGCGGAAGGGCTAAACGGTAGGCTACTGCACCAACACGCTCGAGGATCTCGAAGGGGCCCACGTACCTGGGACTGAGCTTCCCCTTCTTCCCAAACCTCATCACACCTTTCATTGGGGAGACCCTCAAGAAAACATGGTCACCAACAGAAAACTCAAGTCTGCGTCGTCGACGGTCTGCATAAGCTCTCTGCCTACTCTGCGCTGCTCTCATCCTATCGCGAATCAACTGGATCTTCGCGGTCGTTTCCTCAACGATCTGTGGCCCTAAGATACTGCCCTCACTGAGCTCTGTCCAACAAGTGGGCGACCTGCATCTCCTCCCATAAAGAGCCTCAACTGGGGCCATCTGAATGGTCTCCTGGTAGCTGTTGTTGTAGGAAAACTCTACTAAGGGCAAATGACGATCCCAGCTACCCCCGAAATCTAATACACAAGCTCTGAGCATGTCCTCGAGAGTCTGGATGGTCCGCTCTGACTGTCCGTCGGTCTGCGGATGAAAAGCTGTGCTGAAACTCAAGCGAGTGCCCAAAGCCTCCTGAAGCTTCTGCCATAGTCTACTGGTAAACTGGGTGCCTCTGTCGGACACAATGCATGTCGGGACTCCGTGTAATCGCACTATCTCGTCAATGTAGATCTGGGCATACTGAGTAAATCCGAAAGTCGTCTTCACCGGTAGGAAGTGAGACGCTTTCGCCAAACGATCCACGATCACCCAGATGGAGTCATACCCCCTACTAGTCCTGGGTAGACCCACCACGAAATCCATCGAAATCTGTTCCCATTTCCACTCCGGAATTGGTAACGGCTGTAGCTCTCCCGCGGGCCTCTGGTGCTCAGCCTTGACTTGCTGACAAGTCAGGCATCTCGATACAAAATCTGCAATGTCCCTCTTCATTCCGTCCCACCAGTAAACATCTCGCATATCATGATACATCTTGGTGGAACCGGGATGGACGCTGTACACCGATCGATGTGCCTCCTCAAGAATCGCGCGCCTCAGTCCCTCAGCATCTGGTACGCACAGTCTGACTCCAAACCGTAGTATCCCCTGATCATCGATCATGAACTCGGAAAATCTGCCCTGTCCAATCTGTGCCATGATCTCCGAACATCGGTCATCACTGAGCTGTGCCTCACGTATACGATCGATCAACTGTGGGCGTGCACGGACATGCGCTATCTGTCCTCCAATCGGCGTGAACTCGAACTGTACTCGACTGTCGCATAATATCTGCCAATCTGCGGATGACTGCTCCTGTACGGCACTCAAACAAGATAAACTACCCCCGGGCCTCCTGCTCAAGGCATCCGCCACCACATTTGCCTTGCCCGGGTGATATAAGATCTCGCAGTCGTAATCCTTCACTAACTCCATCCATCGACGCTGTCGAAGGTTCAGATCCCGCTGCTGGAATATGTATTTCAGACTCTTGTGATCCGTGAATATCTGGCACGACTCGCCGTATAGATAATGTCGCCAGATCTTAAGTGCGAAGACCACTGCAGCCATCTCCAAGTCATGAGTAGGGTAGTTTTGTTCATGTCTCTTCAATTTTCACGAAGCATACGCGATCACCCTGTCGTGCTGCATCAAAACGCACCCTAGCCCCACTCGAGAGGCATCACAAAAGACCACAAATCCGCCCGGTCCGGAAGGTAAGGATAACACCGGTGCCGTCGTCAGCTGAGTCCGTAACTGCTGGAAACTGTGCTCGCACTCCTCCGTCCAATCGAAAGGAACTCCCTTCCGGGTCAACCCGGTCAACGGTGTAGCAATACGGGAGAAGTCCTGCACAAAACGCCTGTAGTAACCGGCCAACCCCAAAAAGCTGCGAATCTCCGTCACCGATGTGGGTCTGGGCCAACGCTGAACGGCCTCGATCTTCCTCGGGTCTACACAAATACCGTCTCGTGAAATCACGTGCCCCAAGAAATCTACGCTGTCCAGCCAAAAAGCACACTTGGAGAATTTCGCATAAAGCTGGTGCTCCCTCAATGTCTGTAATGTAATCCGCAGGTGCTGCTCATGCTCCTCACTACTCCGGGAATACACCAAGATATCGTCAATGAAGACTATGATGAACAGATCCAAATAAGGCCGGAAAATACGGTTCATAAAATCCATGAAGGCCGCTGGCGCATTGGTGAGTCCGAACGACATCACCAAAAACTCGTAATGGCCGTAGCGCGTACGGAAAGCTGTCCGGGGAATGTCCTCCTGTCGAACCCGCAGCTGATGATAGCCCGATCGTAAATCGATCCTCGAAAAGTACCCTGCCCCCTGAAGCTGATCGAACAAATCGTCGATACGCGGCAAAGGATACATGTTCCGCACTGTCACCCTGTTCAGCTGGCGGTAGTCGATACAAAGACGCAAACTGCCGTCCTTCTTCTTGACGAACAGGACTGGAGCACCCCAAGGAGAAGCACTGGGTCGAATAAGTCCCTTGTCCAGCAATTCTTGCAACTGGCCCTTCAACTCCCGAAGTTCAGCCGGGGCCATCCGATAAGGCGGTATGGAAATAGGCCCCGAGCCGGGAACCAAATCAATACAGAAAGAAATGTCGCGCTCGGGCGGCAACCCAGGAAGCTCGTCAGGGAACACATCAGGAAACTCGCTAACAACCGGAACCTGGTCCAATGGAACCTGTATAGCGCGAGCATCGCAAACATAGGCGAGAAATCCCTGACATCCCTTCCTCAAAAGCTGTCCAGCGCGAAAAGAAGAAATCACACTGTGAGGGGCGGCACCACGGTCCCCCAACACAACAAAAACCGACTCACCGGGGAAACAGAATCTAACTGTCTTCTCGCGGCAGTCCACAGAAGCATAGCACGTGGCTAACCAATCCATGCCCAAAAGAACGTCGAAGTCTAACATCTCCAGAAGGATCAAGTCGACAGGCAGCTCTCTCTCGCCAATACAGACGGTACAGGATCGGAACACGTGCCTAGCAACAAACGACTCTCCCATAGGAGTAGTCACCATAAGCGGCTGATCAAGCAAGCCGGACTCTCTACCCAGACTCGGCACAAAGTGCGTGGATACGTACGAGTGTGTGGATCCGGGATCGAACAATACATGTGCATCAACCGAACATACAGGAAGGGTACCTGAAACCACTGCATTGGACGCCTGCGCGTCCTGATGTGTCAAAGCAAAAACCCTCGCCTGTCCACCACCTGTGACTGGCTGCTCTCTGCCTCGGTCACCTCGCCCTCTCTGAGCAACTCCTCCACGCCCACGACCTCGCTGTGTATGAGTCTGGCGCGGAGCAACGGTAGGTACGATAGGCAACGCCCTCTAGGGTGGTGAAGGTGGTAATGTGACATGCGGTGCTATCGCCTCCCTCCGGGGTGTCTCTGGACAATCCCGTACACGATGGTAAGAACTCCCACAGCGAAAACATCCCGACGATGACCGCTGACCGTCCTGGGAATAGGAACTGAATAACCGGCCCCGCCCTGAATCTCTGCTGCCTGCAATACGTCTATCACGGCGCCGAAAAGGCTGTCTCTGTGCTGATGTATCCGCACGAGCTCTCTTCGGCTCTGGAAGTGCCGAAGTCTCAACAAGGTGCTCCTCGACCACTAGGGCTGCGTCTACAGCTGCTGCGTAGGTCTCGTAGTGCTGCGCGCTGATCGCGAGGAACACTGGTGAAAGCAAGCCTCGAACAAATCTCCGGACTCGCAGCTCCTCGGTGGCCACTAAATGTGGGGCGTAGACTGCTAGCTCGGTAAACAGTACGTCATACTCTGCCACTGTCATCCCTGGCGTCTGGCGCAAGGACTCAAATCTGCGTGCTCGGGCATCTCTAACACTCCGGGGAAGGAAACGGGCTAGAAATATGGTCACGAACTCCGTCCAGGTCATAGGAGAAGACCTGCTGCTCTGCCCTTCTCCACTGAATCACACCATTTCTGCGCAAGACCTTCCAGGCGAAAGCTCGCGAACTCGACCCATCTCGCATCTGCGCATCTGAGGGAACGGCATATCCTGGCCATCCGGTCTATGAAAGACTGTGGGTCCTCGGCTGTATCGGTGCCTGTGAATACTGGAGGCTTCAGCCTCATGAACTCTGACAGTGATACTGTGATCACCTCCGTAACCGCAGGGGCAACTGGCTGTGCGGTAGGTACCATAGCGGTCTCTGGAACTGGTGGAGCTACCTCTGGTCGCTGCGCTCGAAGCGTCTCAACTAGCGATCCTATCATCTGGCGCATCTCCTGCATGCTAGATCCCACTGTCTGGCGCATCTCCTGCATACCAGCCCCTAATGTGGCGATCTGCTCTGTCACGGCAGGAACAGCCTGCTCGGGTACAACCGGCGTACTGCCCGGATCAGTCCGTGTCTCGGACGAGTCAACACGAATCTCGGCCCTCGCGGCCGCTCTCTGTGCCCTCGTAGTCTTAGGCGGCATAATGGCTGAAAGAAAATTTGGATTCGATAAGAACACGGAAATCGAATCGCAAGAATATAAGGAGGGATCAAATCAATAAGTCCTAAGGTCGCGTAGGCGGAGTACCGTGTCGTGAGTATGCCGCGGAACATACGCACGCTACGCTACCCTGCTGCAGCTACCTACTCCATCATACCAGGGTCATCCTACACTCCGAAGGTAAAACCTACGCTCTGATACCAACTTTGTCACGACCCGAGAATTCGACTCGTGACCGGCACTTAACCACGCAACGTCTACAGGCGTAACGCGGCTAAGTAAGCCGAACCCAGAAATCAAAACCAATAAATATAGAGTGATTTTAAAACATTTTGTAAAAAAACAATCGTACCAGTCTGGAAAACTTGCATTTTATTTAGTAGAAATCCTTTTTAAGTTCAAAGGTTATAAGTTTTATAATTTTGGGCAACATTTCCTTTTTAAAAATATTTGTCCCGTAAGTCGGGTAAAAGCAAGGTGTAGCAGAAATAACAAGTGAAATGAATGAAGCATCACAATGAGATATACGACGCCGTAGCGAAGAGTACACAGTAAAGCAAGGACAATATCATAAAAGCTGAGACTGCAAAAGTAAAGTCGGCTCACATGCGAGCTCGACGCCAGAATATAAAATCATACATATCGTCCTCTCAACTGTCTCTAAGTCAATACAGAAAGGTAGATGGAGAATACTAGATACATCAATATACAACTGAAAGATAACAGATACCGTACAAAACCCACCTATCAGCAAAAGGCTATCTCTGCTCAAAAGGGGTATCTGTGCCAAAAGATGCGATAACAGCCAGCCGTGACTACTCCCAAGGGCAACCTGCAAATACTGTGGCACAACGGGGGTGAGTTGCCAACTCGTGAATAGAGATAACATATAAAGGTAATCGCAAGCATGCACGTACAGCGCTACTCTAACCAATGCCAGCAGATGATATCAATGCGGGTAAGCAGTATGCATAATAATAATGCAAGTCCTCTATCAGGTGATATAACTACAGGATGAGATGTGATAATAAATGCTGAGCATGGGAATATAGTATCTACATGAAGTATCAAGGTGGACTACATATGTATGTATGCACCACAAATCCCAACATCCCAAACGCCGGTACTCCATCGGCCCTCATATCCTGTATATCCCTGAGAATCCCGAGTGCCCAACATCGGCACCCAAATATCATAAATACTCGTGTCTAGCATCGACACGCAAAACATCCTGTATCGGGCATCCGTCATTCCGGGTCGGCCCTCTCTCAAAGTATATATCGGGAATCCGTCAGTCCGGGTCATCCTTCTCACAATACATCGGGCATCCGTCATTCCGGGTCGGCCCTATATCAATCCATCGGGCATCCGTCAGTCCGGGTCAGCCTTATATCAATCCATCGGGCATCCGTCAGTCCGGGTCAGCCCTATATCAATCCATCGGGCATCCGTCAGTCCGGGTCAGCCCTATATCAATCCATCGGGCATCCGTCAGTCCGGGTCAGCCCTCTCTCAGTACCTGCCTCTAGCACCGATAAAACACGGGGCGGCGCCCCCAAACATCATATCAAGGGAACCGGGTTTTTAAATGATTACTTATTTGAAAAGGCCACGGTTCCCAAATCCAGAAATCACATGAAATCTCAACCAATAATACAAGTAATTATGATGTGATATGTGCATCAAATATGTATATCTAGTCATGTCACAGAAAAATGAGCTACAATGCAACGATCCAATGTGATATAGGTATCAAGTATGAAATTCAAGTCATGTCATATATAGATGAGCTACAACAATACATAACAGTATGATCATGGCAGTTCTATCAGTTCTAAGCAATGTTTATATATATAGCAGGGAATGCAATATGTGATGACAATCCAGGGTATGGTATATGCAGTATATACAATAAGGTCCTATCAGCCCTGACGCATAACGCCATGCGGGCGATATCCCCGTAGATGTGAAATCTACTCACCGTGTCTCGCGCTAAGTGTATCCAACCACTTGCTTGCCCTTCTTCGCAGCGTCCGTCTCACTGGCCTGCGAACCTAAAATCACATAACATATACCACACATAAGCTTAATTCACAAAAACGCGACATTATAATCCAACAAGAAACCCGTGTCGCAAACCAATCGCGCGTGTGCGCGATACGCTAAAACGTGTAATCACGCGCCACGAAACTACCCCGACGCGCCGCGATACGCAGAAACCCAAACCTACTCACGTATCACGCGTGTCGCGAAGGTTTAGAAAACGGCAAAATAGGTATTTGGTCCCAGATTTTGCTACAGAACTAATCTTACAAAAATATATATACCAAAATACTACACACATTAGCAGACACCCAATGGACCAAACCCCAACCCAAACCCTACCCATCTGGCCGCAATTGGCGGCCAGAATGAGGAAATTGGCGGCCCACTGTAGCAGGTAGGGGGCCGGGTTTCACCTGATGTATCAGCACAATACCACTATACTACAGTATTCCCAAATTCATTCTGAACTCACCGAGTCAATAGCAGTTCCAGAAAAGTTCACTTTTGCACAAATACGACATTTTGCATCAAATAGGAAAACTGGTGGTATTTTAGTGTAATAGGGGTTGGACTAGGTTACAATGGGCTCACTAACTCACTAACAAGCTACTGAAACCCAAACACATCACCCTAGCACAATGTTCCCACAAAACTCCTCATATCACACTAAAACGCACTAAAATCCAATAACCGATGCAAAACTACACTAACTAGGCAAACTAGGGAAGCAAGATAGGAAGTATACCTCATACTTAACCCTAGGAAGCTGGAGGAAGGTGGAGAAGTGAAGGGAAGAGGCTGCACTAGGTGTTGGTGCTCACTGCTGCTGCTGCTGCTTCATGTTGCTGCTGCTGTTGCTTCTTTCTGCTGCTGCTGTTGCTTCTTCTCCTGCTGCTGCTGTTGCTTCTTCTCCTGCTGCTGCTGCTGGGGTGTGAAGAGGTAAGTGTGTGTGTGTGTGTTTGTGAGTGTTTGAGAGAATAAGAAATGAGAGAGGAAAACAAATCATTTACCCAAAAGTCACCCCTCCTCTCTCTCTCTCTTCATTTAATGCAAGCATGGCTTGAGCCATGATGCACCCTCTCTCTCTCTCACACAAGTCAACACTTAATATAAAATTCAAATTAAAGTGACTTCTAATTAACTAATTAAACTCACTTAAAACCCAAAAGAATTAATCCTACAATTAACCCACCATGGTTAATAATTATGGTATTTACTTCATTTAAAAACCCTAGTTTACATGCACATGTGTGTGCAAGCCTAGGAAAATTTTGGAAAAATATTTATTAAATTAGGAAAAATATTTAAAACACAGTTTGGTAAACTTTTTATTAAATATCATTATTTAATTATAATTATTCACTAACCCTTATCCTAAGGTGTTACACATTCGATTTGGATATCATCTTAACAATTCTTGATTCTTGATCTTTATTTTCTTGAAGATTCTTGAAACTAAATTTCACATTTTATCGAATCATTTTCTTTTCTCTTTTAATTTTCAACTCAACTAAAACAAGATCGATCAAATCACACTTTCCCTGTGGACGATCCGCACTCGCTAACGAACCTACAATTGACACCGTTATTGATTGCGGTTTACAAATTTCATTTGTTGTGATCTTTACACTTTTCTAAACACGACATCGAAATTGATTATCAATCAAATGGCGCCGTTGCCGGGGATAGTGTGCTAATTTGTTCATTTTTGAAATTTGAGTTGAAAGATTTATTAATCCATCAGAATTTTTAGATCAAAATTCGCACAAACACTAAACGATTCGTTGTGATTTGTTGCAAGGAGATCTGGAATCTGTGGAGCGAGAGGAAAAATTTTCTGAATATTTCAGGTAGCTCAGTGAGTGAACATGAACAGTTCCTGAAAGTTTTGTGCAGTGATCTCGTCACCAGACCGCTGAACTGCGGCCGTTAGTTGCATACCGCTGCGGATCCGCGGTGGATTGAAGGTTTCGCTGCACCAAAATTTCTCGGTGAATTTCTTACTTTCTTATCTCCTCCCTCCTCTGTCCACTAATCAATTTCTGCAGGTTTCTTTGCAAAAAATTCACAGCGCCGCAAAAAGAAAAGATTGTTGCATGTTTGATCTTGATTGTTTGCATTTTTAATACGGAAATTAAGGGACAAAGACCAAATTAAGATTAGGTGGGGAGTTCATTACCCTTCCTAAGCCCCAAAAATCATAAAACTGCATCCACATTACCCTCATTAACTAAAAAATATCTAGACATGACTCTAAGGACCGTCGCGCTCACTTAGGACAGGAGAAGGTCATGGGTAATCTAATTCTTATCCGCGTTTCTTTTGTGGTGTCTAAGGCAAGTGTGTCTAAGGCAAGTGGTTACTTAATTAGACCCACTACTTACGTAGTAGAGAACCTCCCACTTACCTGGCACTTACCTGGCCACAGGAGAGACAAAGAGACAGTAGAGGATTTGTCTTGCGACTTGTCCTCTGGAAGTCTAGGAGCGGTCTAGAGACTTGATCTAGGTGACCACTAGATTTAGGGTTGCTTGTGCATTGTTTGTGATTTGCATTTTTTAAAAATCCGTATCTTTTTCAAAACAAACACCAATCCTCATTTTCCTTAATTATCACAACGCTACCACTTGTGCTAAACTATTTAGTGCATGCTCGGCTGGACAAGGGATTCTAGTGCCCGTCTTGTCCGCGTTTCCCCTATCGACTCCGAAGTCGGTATTTCTATGTCTACTTTTTCTTTAACCACCACCACACCCACTTCGATGGACAATTCTCCATCGAACTTCTTTAACACTACTCTGCCGCCGTCCGCAGGTGTGCAGAATCCACCCCGCATCTCTCTCCAAGAGAGATGTTACCCTATGCGAGGTCCTCTTTCGACCTGTCTCACCATTCCACCAGCCAATGGGGACAATTTTAAAATAAAACCCCAATACATCAATATTCTAACAAAATATCACGGTCTCGAGTCTGAAGACGCATATGTCTTTATTACCAAATTTAAAAATGTATGCGCTATGATGGGTACTTCACAGCTTTCTGTGGATGCTATGCGTCTACGTCTTCTCCCATTTACCTTGTGCGATATAGCCGAGAAGTGTCTTTATAACACAGCCGCACATTCCATTTCAAACTGGGATGAATTCGTCGCAGCTTTCCTAAAGAAATTCTACCCCAATCATAAGACAGCTCGAGTCTGTAGCGAAATAAATCAATTTACCCAGCTTCCAAATGAACCATTCTCAAAGTGTTTTGAACGCTTCAAGGATCTGTTAGTTCAATGTCCACATCACGGAATTCCTAGATGGGATCTTTACAGAATCATATATGAGGGCATTAATCCTACAACAAAACAGAACCTTGAATCCATATGTCAAGGCACCTTCATGACTAAAGATGATGGTGAAGCCTGGAGATTCTTAGAAGATTTCGCTGAAAAATCTTTACAGTGGGAGAGTGTAAACCAGTCATCGTCTAGGGGTGGCATTCACCAAAATGATGTTTCCATAGGAGTTAGAGCTGAAATGGCAGCAATGCAAAAGAAGCTCGAAGCTATAGAACATAAATTTTTAGCAGCCTCCCTAAATCAGATGTCACTCCCCAAAACTGTATGTGGATGCTGTTCTGATCCATCACATCTTACGGAAGAATGTCCTTTAAATTCTCTATTTCAAGGTCAAGAGTATACTAATGCTGCTTTCCAACAAAGACCTAGAAACGATCCGTATTCTTCCACGTATAATCAAGGTTGGAGGAATCATCCTAACTTTGCTTGGAACCAACAACAAAATCAAAACACGGTTCCAAATCAAAATAATTTCCAAAGGGCTCCTTCACCACAACAGCAACCACTTCAACTGAGTCAGTACCCCTACCAATCATAAAACTTTCAAAACCAGCTCAACACACCTGCACCGAATAATCCTTTGCAGTTGACCGGTTCTGATGAATCCTCTTCACTCGCACAAACCATGAATTTGATTCTGAAAAATTTCATGCAAGTGTCGGCTAAGATTCAGTCTTCTGTCGATGATATAAATAAAAACTCCACCTCCCAAGCTGAGAGTATAAAATCGATGGAAGCAGAAATTGCACAATTAAAAGCCGAGAGGAGTGCGAGAGAGAAAGGGAAACTTCCGTCTCAACCCTTACCAAATCCTGGGCATTATAATGTGAATGCCATCACAATGTTGAGATCAGGAAGAGTGCTGAACAATCATGTTGGGGAAGAAATTGATGATCATGAAAAATTTATCAATAATACCTCGGCTGAGACCTTTTCTTCCATACACACTTCTACTTCTGATCCTTGTTCTTCTACCCCACCACCTTCTTATGAGCCTATTCTTCGTTTTCCCCAAGGCTTGACACCTCAGCAAACCTCTTCTAGTCCACCAAAGACGATCCCCACTCCTATTCTGGGATCACGTCCACACACACCACCTTCTCCAATGATAGACCCAGCTCTTATTGCTAAAGCTCCTTATCCTAATTGGTTAAGGGGTAACAAATCGAGTCCACATATGGAGAAGATTATGGAATTGTTTAAATAGGTTAACATCAACATCTCTCTCCTAGATGCTATTCAACAAGTCCCCGCTTATGCGAAAATTCTCAAAGACTTGTGCACTACGAAGAGGAAGACTCAAGTGCCCAAAAAGGTCTTCATGACTAATAATGTTAGCACTGCCTTTACCCCACAGTTGCCAAGAAACGTATGGACCCAGGATGTCCTACAATATCGATTTCTATTGGGGGTAAAAACATCAACCGTGCTTTACTTGACCTTGGCGCAAGTGTTAACCTGCTTCCATATTCGGTTTACAAGCAGTTAGGAATTGGAGAGTTGAAACCAACTCATTGCCTCTCCAAATGGCAGACCGTTCAATCACCAAACCTAGGGGTGAACTGGAGGATGTGTTAATAAAAGTCGGGGAATTTGTATTCCCTGTGGACTTTATTGTTCTCGATACACAACCTGTAGCAAACCCATGGAACCAAATTCCGGTGATTTTAGGTCGACCATTCCTTGCCACTTCCAACGCTGTCATTAACTGTCGAAACGGTTCAATGAACCTATCTTTTGGAAAAATGACAATTGAACTGATCATCTACAAAATTGGAAGTCAGCTATCTGAACCCTCTGCTCATATACTTGATGTCTGTTCTGTCCACGAGATTGCTCCCGAAAGTTGCGAAGTTGATGAACTTTGCTTTGAAGATCTCGATGACACTAGCACATCAATGTTTGATCTTTCACATTTTAGTGAGGCCACATTTTCCACTCTTGAGTCTGACACTCTTGACTCATCACCTTCCGAGTCTGTATCTTTTGCAGGCTACGAGCTTTTTTGTGACTCCGAAAATCATTCGATGATCCCACCTTCTATAAATTCTTCGCCGGCATTAGATCTCAAACTTTTACCTTCTCATCTTAAGTATGCATACTTAGGTGAGAATGAGTCTTTACCTGTTATCATATCTGCTTCTCTAGCCTCAGAGCAAGAGAATGCGCTTTTGAAGGTATTGAGATCTAATAGACAGGCTGACATCAAAGGGATTAGTCACTTGATTGTAGAACATCATATACATCTGATGGATGAAGCCAAGCCAACCCGAGAACCACAGAGACGGTTAAACCCCGTCATGAAGGATGAGGTGAAGAAAGAAATCGTCAAATGCCTTGACAATGGTATCATTTACCCAATCTCCGATAGCCAATGGGTGAGTCCAATTCATGTCGTCCCTAAGAAATCTGGCATCACAGTCATTACAAATGAGGCAAATGAGTTAATTCAGACACGCGCTCAAACTGGGTGGCGTGTATGTATTGATTATAGAAAACTCAATGCCGCAACGAGGAAAGACCACTTTCCTCTACCTTTCATTGACCAGATGCTAGAACGCTTAGCTGGACATGAATACTATTGCTTTATGGACGGATACTCTGGCTATAACCAGTTCCCTATTGCCAAAAAGGATCAAGACAAAACCACATTTACTTGTCCTTTTTGTACCTTTGCTTATAGACGCATGCCCTTTGGGTTATGCAATGCTCCCGCTACATTTCAGCGGTGTATGACAGGGATATTCTCGGACATGGTCGAGAATTTTCTGGAGATTTTCATGGACGATTTCTCGATATTCGGAGATTCTTTTTCTGACTGCCTATCTCATCTTGACGCAGTTCTTACTCGTTGTAAAGAGAAGAACTTAACTTTGAATTGGGAAAAATGCCATTTCATGGTCCAAGAGGGAATTGTGCTTGGACATGTTATTTCACAAAAAGGCATTGAGGCCGACAAAGCAAAATTGATGTCATTCAAAACCTTCCTCATCCCAAATGCGTCAAGGATATACGATCTTTTCTTGGCCATGCAGGCTTTTATCGGAGATTCATTAAGGATTTTAGCAAAATTTCTAGGCCCTTAACCCTTCTCTTGGCCAAGAACACAACCTTTCACTTTGACTCCGATTGTGAGGCAGCATTCGACTCACTCAAACACTCTCTCACCACAGCCCCCGTTCTATCATCTCCAGATTGGAACCACCCGTTTGAGCTTATGTGTGATGCATCAGATTTTGCAGTTGGTGCAGTCTTAGGACAACACATTGAAAAGATGCCACACGTGATCTATTATGCAAGTAAGACCCTGAACGATACTCAAATTAATTATACAACTACCGAAAAGGAACTTCTGGCAGTTGTATTTGCATTAGAAAAATTCAGGCCTTACTTGATTGGCTCACCTATTGTTGTGTATACTGACCACTCCGCCTTGAAACATCTTCTGGCGAAGAAAGATGCTAAAGGTAGGCTAATACGTTGGATCCTTCTATTACAAGAATTTCATCTTGTTATTAAAGATAAGAAAGGATGTGAAAACGTTGTAGCCGACCATCTTTCGTGCATCTCTTCTTCACCTGTGACCCTGCCGATCAATGATTCTTTTCCGGACAAACAACTCTTGAATGTATCCGATGAAGCTTGGTTCAGGGATATTGTGAATTATCTTGCCACGAGACTTATTCCCCGCGAATGGTTAAAACAGGACAAACATCGATTTCTATCCTAAGTAAAACACTTTTACTAGGATGAACCCTATCTGTTTAAGTATTGTCCTGACTAGATCATTCGCCGATGTGTCCTTAATGATGAATTCAAGAGTGTTCTATCTTTTAGTCATGATCAGGCATGTGGGGGTCATTTCAGTCCTCGAAAGACGGCGGAAAAGGTTTTGCAATGCGGTTTCTATTGGCCGAATTTGTTCAAAGATGCATTTAATCATTGCAAAACCTATGTACAGTGTCAATACACGGGTAGGATTTCCCAGAGAAATGAGATGCCATAACAACCCATCTTAGTGGTTGAAATTTTCGACGTTTGGGGTATTGAATTTATGGGTCCTTTTCCCAACTCCTTTGGGAATCTGTACATATTGCTTGCGGTTGATTACGTCTCGAAGTGGGTTGAAGCTATTCCTTGTCGCACTAATGACAAAAAGGTTGTCATTAAGTTCTTAAAAGAAAACATCTTTTTGTGATTCGGACACCCACACGCTATCATTAGCGATAACGGGACACATTTCTGCAATCGGTCTTTCGAGACTTTGATGCGGAAATATGCAGTCAACCACGAACTTTCCACACCCTATCATCCCCAAACGAGCGGGCAGGCTGAGATTTCAAACAGACAAATCAAACAAATTCTTGAGAAAACTGTTTCTAAAAATCGAAAAGATTGGTCAACCAAATTGACGGATGCTCTTTGGGCGTTCCGAACTGCATATAAAACCGATCTAGGTATGTCTCTTTACAGGTTAGTGTTTGGGAAGGTTTGTCACCTTCCGGTCGAGATTGATCACAAAGCAATGTGGGCCATTAGAGAAATCAACTTTGACTTAAATCAAGTCTGCAACTTTCGGAAGCTGCAATTAAATGAGCTAAGCGAACTCCACGATGAAGCTTATGATAATACTGTAATTGTAAAGAACCGGACTAAGGTATTTCACGATAAAAACATTTTGAGAAAAACTTTTACACCTGGTCAACAAGTCCTTCTTTATGATTCAAGACTCCATCTTCATTCGGGTAAGCTAAAATCTCGGTGGAAAGGACCTTTTGTTGTGCGGTTTATATACCCGCACGGGGCAGTTGAGGTTGAAGATGTTGAAAATGGTACATTTTTCAAAGTAAATGGACATAGATTAAAGCCGTATTTTTCCACTGACCCCATGGAGGAGCTCCTGTTTTTACAGGAGCAACTTTATCTTGATTAAAATTCCTCCGTCTCACCTCCATGTCCTGTAAATTACTATATCATCTTTAGAATGGAGGTGAGTGAAAAGAATAAGTTTGGAGGAGGATTTTCATGATCATATTTATTGCCCCATTAATAAATTTCCTCCCAAGCTTACAGGTTTTTGTGATCTAGCGGATGGCAACAGTGAGGACACTGTTGAAAACAAGTTTGGGGGAGGTTTGTGCTTATTTACGCATCATTTGCATCATACTTTGCATAAGCACAAAACATTTAAAACATATAAAAATTTAAAAAAAAATTCAAGAGATAAAAATATTTAATATTGAAATTTATAAGAAAAGATTAGATAGTGAAAAATTACATCCAAAAGATTAGAAAAATTTAAGAAAACCTAGAAAATTAGAAGTTTTCTTAAACTAATTAGTAATAAGTAGTTATGAGCTGTTGTCCCAAGGGTTAGTAAGATGAAAGAAGTCACTAATCTGAGGATAAAAATAAGTCTGAAAAATAGTTCCTATTCTGGAAGGCAAACATTTGAATGTTGATACCTTACTATACGCACTAACATACGTCTTGAAACTCAGGATAGTAGAGGATACCTTGAAATGCTCTTGTCTAAAAGCCAAAGTATGAAGGAAATAAAAAAATGAAGAAAATATAAAAATGGTGAAGAAAAAAATGAACACTGGTTTTGTTATCGCCAAGACAGCAATAAAAAAATATAGCGAGGGTGCTTCATCACCTAGTGCCTTAGACCAACTGGTCTGGGAGTCACTGCTAAGCCTTAGGTGGTGCAAGACGAGGAAAATACTAATACACCGTATATGCAAGCACATGAGTAATTGGTCGGTTAGTACCTCAAGAAGTATTAACGGTCGCATGAAAAATGTGTGAGCAAATCCATCTAAATATCGATTAAAAAGTACTGAGGTAGATGGACAAGAGTATGATAGCTTGAATTGAATTCTCCGAGTGTAGGGATGTCTTTTACACATACGTAGGGGTATATGATCGATATTTGGAAGAAAGGTAGGAATGAAGAATAAAGATGATGTTTTATTTAGGGATGATGTGATTTCTAACATCTTTTCATGACTATTAAGATAGGGCTCATGACAACCGAAAAGCTAGTATAGTTGGAAACTCTAATTTTCAAAGTCTTTCTTTTACAATTCTTATCTTTATATATAATTTTCATGGTCTTCCTTTTATTATGGGATTTTTTGGGTGCAATCCACTGAAAACCCTCAGGAGACAACACTCCTCCTACTAGGGACACCTAGAGGTTTAAAGGCTTGTTGCACATGCTCAGTGCAATCGTGTAGCCTACGAAAGTGTATTAGTTAGTTTTTCTTTTTCTTTATTTTCTCCTTCTCTTTTTAATAAAACAAGTTTGCTCGAGATGACCAAAAATAAGTTTGGGGGAATTTAATCAGTCAAAAATATTGCATTTTTAACACATCAATTTCCCTACTATTTGCAACCATCTAAACGTGTTCGGTATGAATATAGCACATATTAGCAATTCGTCGGCAAAATACCAAATAACTTGTGTTATACATTATAACCGGCACTTTGAGGGAAATTGAGTGTTTATTATTGCACGCATGATTTTTGTATATCGCAACACTTGTTTCGAGATTGTGTAGGAAATTCCAGGAAAAAGAACCGGAACTGCTAAAAGTGCTGATAAAAATACGTCAAGTCCAAGACTTGTGATCTGGCAGTAAACAAGAAAGATTTATAAGATTCCAGACATTAGAAAACATCTCAAAAGTCAGCACCAAATCACCCTGGAAGTTCCATGCACCAAGCTCTCCAAACTGTCGCGGATCCGCGACCGAATGGGCCTATTCGCGGCTGATCCGCGGCCACATGGACACCTCATCGGCAGATTACATTTTCAGGCTTTTCCTTTCAGTAACCAAACTTCTTCAAGACACTTCGGTCTCCAGATATCTCCAGAAGCTTCTTTCCTAACAGCCAAGCTTTTTGTACAAGCCTAATACCTCCAAGCTTCTCAAGCAAGCTAGCAAAATCTAGATGGTTCTCCTCAACAACCAAGCTTCTCAAGCAAGCCAAATAACTAACTCAATCTAGAAGCTTCTACTCAACTACCAAGCTTGCAAAGGAAGCTAAACATAGCTTAGCTTCTAAAGGAAGCTAGTTCAAGCTTCTAGGGGAAGCTAAAGGAGAAGGCAATATAAAGAGACCCAAGGCTTCATTACAAAGGTTGTTCAACAATTCCAAACACAAGTTGAGTGACACAACTTGTGCATCCAAACCCTAGCCCAAATACAATTCAAAATCCAAATCAAGATTCATCGAGTACAAAATCAAGCAAGAATCCATCGAGCCTTTTTGAAGCGACGTTGATCTTCATCCGAGCAAGTGATCCACGACGATCCGCGACTCACCAAGACGATGCGAAGCTAATTCGACGATCGAGTTTTCTCCTCAATTCTTGTAGTCTTTGAATGAATTGTAACGAAACGTTGAATAATAAAATGTGAAAATTCTTGATCTTGATTTTCTTTACATTTGAGCATTATGAAGAGTTATCAATTCTTGATTGTTTTCTTTTTCATGATGTTTGAGTGAAAACTCCGCTCGTGGAGGAATCGAGAAAATAAATAGATGACGATGATTAAATTCTTGAACGATTCTTAAGTCCTATGAGTTTTGTAAACTTTAGGAAATTGAATCATCGACAACCTAGTTTTGAGCGAGATGCTTTCTTGAATGTTTTCGCTCCTAATTAGAGATCAACAATCGATGATTGAATTTCCTAGAGGCTAGAATTTGAATGATAATCAACGAAAAGACAAGGGATGATGATGAAGAAACCATAGTTTCTTCAATAGATCCCTAATTCTCGTTGATCGTCATCGATCTAGCAACAAATCATCAATAGATAGGAATTTGTGATCCTAATTCTTCTTCATCACTATCGATTGGATTGATTCCTACGAGCCTCTTTACAAATCTTGATAAATCATTCGATTTGGATATCATCTTAACAATTCTTGATTCTTGATCTTTATTTTCTTGAAGATTCTTGAAACTAAATTTCACATTTTATCGAATCATTTTCTTTTCTCCTTTAATTTTCAACTCAACTAAAGCAGATCGATCAAATCACACTTTCCCTGTGGACGATCCGCACTCGCTAACGAACCTACAATTGACACCGTTATTGATTGCGGATTACAAATTTCTTTGGTTGTGATCTTTACACTTTTCTAAACACGACATCAAAATCGATTATCAATCATGCTTCAAGAAGGATTCATTCATTTCTGAACTCTTCCTCTTGTGTGTGTTCGGTATTGTCACGACCCAAAAATATTAGCTCGTGATGAGCACTTAAATCACGCAACGTCTAAAGGCGTAACATAATTCAAGTAAGCTGAAACCCAGAAATCTAAACCTTTTAAGTAAAATAAAGGAGGTGAAGTTTTAAAATAAAGGTATAATAAAATCAAGTTTTCTTAATGCATAGGGAAAGAACGTGAATGATGCAAGTGAAATTTACTAGTTTGAAAACATGTTTCGTCTTTTAAAAATTTTGGCAGCACCTCTTTTGTATATTTTGATCCAAAACCACAAGTACATAATAAGAATAATGGCATTCCCAAGAGGGAGCTAGCTCTTCACCAAACGACGGATCACAACCACGCAAGATAATATAAATAAGTATACGACGCTAAACGGCGAAGATCACCACAAAGATAAAAGGAAGCAAGATATAAATATCACAAGTAGCGAAAAACCCCTCGCTCTAAGTCTCGCAACCACAATCCCACTAAGTCTCATTACTTATACAAATTCTAATTTTGATTGATTAATGGAGTAAACTAGATACAATATGAAATGTAATACAAGGGTGGGTACGATACAAATGTTCCACCTACCACTGCAAAACACCCAAAAGAAACTGTATGCCAGCGATGCCGCTACTCATCCACGCGGTCAACCTACAAGAACTGTGGCACAACGAGGGTGAGTTGCCAACTCGTGAATAGAAATACATCTACAAGTAGAAATCGAATAAACAATGACTCCTAGGTCAACTATATCATAAAGCTAATACTATGATATTTAGGGTGACTGGGTCGGTATATGTGCCAACAAGGTAGTCAAACCTATATGCATGCGGATAACATCCAACAGTAATAATCAATGCATGTATATGGATCTCGTCCAACTATAATCAAGGTATGCAGATATGTGGATCTCGTCCACCCATAAATCAATGTCTATAAGCATGTGTATAACCTCCAATAGTAAAATCGATGAATGTATGTATGTATGTGGATCTAGTCCACACGTCAACCACTGACGCAACAACATCATGCATGTAAATATCATAAAAGAGAGTGCATGAAAGTATGAGGATATATATATAAACGGTGTCCCTCACGACACATCAAAATCATGGAACCTGAGTGCCTAGCATCGACACTCGAAAACATCATGAAAACCGTGCCTAGCATCGGCACGTAAATTTTCATATATCGGGATCCGTCAGTCCGGATCGGCCCACGGGCTCCGTCAGTCCGGATCGGCCCACATCATCTCTCGACTCCGGTCGGTATCCTCTGGATATCCACCGAGCCCAAATACTATCACCAGTAGGTAGTAGTCCCTCTGCCAGGCACACAGTCTACTGCACAGCGATCCGTTCTCACCCCGGGGTACCATACCGGGTCCACCATGTACCTGCAATCGGCCTCATCCGCCTTCTCGAATTGGGTTTCACATGTTGCTCTCAAAACCGAGAAAACATATGGTGGACGCACTAAAATATCATATCAAGAGAAACCGGGTTTTTAAAATAACACATGATCTTTTTTAAAATGTCCACGGTTCTCAAATCCAGAAATATCATGAAAACAGCATATCTCAATGCGTAGAATCATAGAGCATGATGTATGCGACATATAATAGAAATGTAAGCATATCCGTGTATCATGCAACATGGAACAGTGATATGACATATTAAGGGAAAACCGCTCTTTTAAAATGATTCCAGTTTTCAAATTATAACATGCGGCTCCCAATCTCCCAATAAAATCAGTTATCTATGTAGGTACAATACGTATTTGCGCAAGTATAGATATACCAATATATGTGTGCACAAATATGAATATACAATATATATGTGTGCAAGTATGAATATATCAATGTATACGTGCACTGATATGGATTTATAAGTGTGTATATCCGCAAGTATAGATGTATCAAAGTATATGTGCAAGCAGGTTATGCGAAGAGTCATATCATGATGCAGCAATCCTACTGTGTAGTAACATGGCAATTATCGATGATGAAGTGTGTGAGCCTATAAACTATGTACGTGTAACATACGCATCCTCGATAATGGTGTAGGTGCACTATTAAAGGTATATGCGATGCAATAATAATATCATGAATGTAGCACAAAGTAAATCATCAGCTAAAAGCTATAAGGTATACGTAACTATCATATGTCCGAGTCGGTGAATCTACCAATCGGCATCTAGCCCAGTAACATCGCGTACGGTATAATCCATCATACGGCAACCTCTAGTCAAGGGTAAGGATCAATTATCAAGTTAAACTCATCACACACGGAAAATCATCGTACGGCGGCATTAAACTAAGGGGATCCTATCATCCTATACGACATATGAGGGTACGGCCTAATATCACATACGGCCTATCATCCATGATTCACAACATTCTATATATGTATGTATATCTATGTACCTATATCCCGGTTCACATCCGCAATAATCTTATATTAGGGGACAGGCAGGGTATAAACCATCTTGATCGACTCGCATCCGTATACCATCATATCATAATCTCATCGTATCAGTTTTATATTCTTTCATCGCATTTATATCACATATCAAATCGAATTTACAAAAACATTCTATCTCCACTAAGTATAAGTATCAAATCTAACATACACATCCGAACTATACAATCAGATTTTTAAAAGAAGTAAATCGTAGTTTTGAAAATAGGGGTTACGGTGTTTTTAAGGAAAAGCTATCATTTGAATATCCGTAACTTCGCTCAAGGTATATGTTTAAAAGATACATACGATTCTTCGGTTTAGAAAAAGGTATGGTTCGGATGACGCATCTACATCGACTATCTAGTCCTACAGTATCCTAAACGGCAATATCGCTCAACGACATTCTACGATAGTAGTAAAATATCACTTCTAACTATTCTCTAGTTTCTAATATGGTTTCATAGCTATCTCATTCTAACCCTAGTTTCCTAATCTAGGTTTCCTAACCATACTCTATAAATCGGTTTTCCATCAAAAAGTTGCGGGGGTGCTATACGCCATCCACCCGACTTCCCCGGTACATATAGATCTACTCACCGTAGTCCTCGCTCGCCGAAATCGATGACGCCTCGCTCCGTCGCTTCAGAATCCACGCGAAGTTACCTACAATAACAACACATATAGTAACGATATTAAAATCAAGGCGGAAAACCAAAACGGCACGCGCATTGCTCGTAGGTTAGAACCTATAGCATATGCGTACAAAATCAATCAAAGAACCCTTATTGTCGATGTACAAACATGCGACAACCAAAAACGAATCCAAATATCAAAACTCATCATTTCAAATACGGAAAACATATCCTAAGTCATACACAAGTGTTCCCAGATTTTGACTCAGGTCAGATAAATCTAAGCAAACAAGTCTAGGGTGATGTGTATAGTATATATGACCTACTGGACCAACCTAGACCTCTACCCTCACCAAGTGGCTGGCCACATACCATAAAAAATCCGGCCTCGCCGGCCCACTTGGCTCGTATGGGCTTCATTTTGTCATGATGGTCTCCTATGGTCAAAAATGGGTCCCTGGTGTTGTTTGCTACTCTCAGAATTTTCTTGGGTTGTTCCAGATCTCCCTGCACACCCAAAATACTCACTAAACCGACATGGATCAATTCTAAAGTTTGTGCATCTGGTTCAGGTCTATGGCTCAGGTCAGGAATCGTGTCACCAAGGTCATGTAAACACTTACCAAAGTTCCCAGAATTCACCTATAGTCATTACAGAAAAATCAAGTAGAACCAAACCCCCTTAAACACCTTCAGGTAACTACCCTACAGAACCCACACCCTAACTCTTCTACCAACCCGGGGTCGCCGGAATTTCTCCAATAGCAGCCAGCCAAAACCGGTGGGAAGGGTCTCGTTCTTCAGGTGGTCACTTAGGGTTACCAGTACAACACCATGATACTGTTTGTTTTCCCAGTGGATGCTCGGGATCACAGCAGGTCAGCAACATCATAAAACGACATCCAAAACACGATATCACACAAAACTAATCTAAAGGGAAGAAATTATACCTCATTTGGTCCCCCTAGGCAGCACTAACTTCCCAAAGTCGTCAAAATCTTACTTTGCTCGGTTCAACGTGTAGAGGAGGAGATAGGGATTAATTTTTGTGAAAGGGGTTTAGGCTTTTGGGGATTTATTGGAGGTAAATCTAGGGTTTCAAGTGGAGGGTTATGGAGTTGAGGAAGATGAAGAGGGAGATGAAAATGATGAGGGATTCAAATGAGGCAGCAGCCCCCTCCCTCTCCCTCACATAATCACACACTCTCTCTCTCTCCAAAGCCTACCTAACCTAATCATTTTGTCCCCTTTTGACTTTTCTTTCTTTTCCTTTTTCTTTTTCTCACAAAAACACATACAGCCATATAAAACCACAAATGAAATAACATGTAACCAAATGAAACATGTCATGGTGCACTAACCATGAAAACTGTAGAAACGTGGATTTGGTTTAATCACGATTAGCAGTGCACTAATCAGGTTTTTACCAAAACTGCGTATAATAAATTTTAAAATTGCCAAATCTGTTAAATATATTTTTAAACGAATAAAACATTTTAATTTTCATTTATTTCACAAATATTGGTATATATTTTTACCCTTTTACGAAAACCCCAATTTCGCAAATCGGGCAGTTTTCGGGAAATATATTATTTTAATATTAAATTCTGAAAATAATATTTTACATTTTCTGAAATGTTACAATCTTCCCCCCTTAAATAAATTCGGTCTCCGAATTTAAATTTAAACCTCCAAAACTTAAAACATTTCAATAATCAGCTCAAATCAACGGGGCTCCGAAATCATGAAAAACACAGAAATAACATAACGCGCCAAGTGCGCATGAAAACGAGTACAAAAACTCAAAATCAACTCCGTTAAGCGTCATGCAAATTATCGGATTTGCACGCATATCCTCGGAGTTACAATAGAGACACAGATCTTAGAATCTGAAATCCAATACACACTAGTCAAATACTATAATACGTGTATAGTACGCATCTTTGAAAACTCTAAAATCTGAATAAAATACATGAAAAAATCATTTCTAAATTGCCGTATGATGCGTAACTCACGACATAAGTGACGGACTCTCATTTTAAAATAATAATATATGTCTATATACATTTTGCTAAATATACGTTCCGTCGTTTTGAAAATATCCCAAAAGGTTTTCCTTTATAAATATTCGCGTCGCCCACGGACACGTAGGAAAATAGCGAGACTATAGCTCCTCTTGAAAACCCTTTTGGTAATCTTTTAATGCATGCAGAGTACTCGGGTACTGTCCTCAGATCAGTCCTGTTTGGCTACTACACAATATAGTGCCCAACATGAAAACAAAGTGCTCAAAAGCAAAATCAGCCTCAAAAAGCGTATCCAATAATCGCATGCGTCTGGTGTGCATGGAAATCAAATCCAAATACAGGTGCCACAAAGTGCACAAAATAATATCGAGTATCAAAATCGAATCGATGGTATACAACACATTTTAATCCAAATCCAATCAGATATACAGTGGTATATAATCGCACAACCATGTGCATCAACGTGCACAAAAGCAATTCAAATACTAAAAGTGCATGAAAACTATGCCGAAAGTATAAATCAAATCATATGCATGCCGTAGGCATGAAATCACAATAAGTATCTCAAATGACATCAAATGAAGTCAGGTGCAACCGTGGTGCACAAAATGCGTGTCAATGCACTACAAGCACATATAAGCTATACCGAGTACAAAAATCAAATAATCCGTATGAAATCCACGAAATCATAAACACATGATACGGAGGTACAAAATCAACATCAAACGCAATAGGCATGCACAAATCGCAAATTAACACGATGGTGTATAAAATATATGTCAAGTGTGACAACTATGCGCAAAACATAAATACCCAGTAGGTGCAACCATGGTGCATGAAAACAATATCATGAAACTCAAAACTCAAATCGCAACAAAGGACATTGAGGTACACCTCCTACGATGTCGAAAATGAATCGGTGCGCCTAAGACCGGCAGAACAAGAATATCCGCTCGCCTCCTGCTCACGGTCTGGCGTCTTATGTCTCTGGGTCTTCGTTTCTCTGTGGATTACCACTCTCGCAATCCATTAGCTCATCGGCCCTGTCAGGTGTGGTAACGGGGACGATTCCATTTTGGCACTTCTCTGGTCATCTCCCGGTCAATCATCGCCACCACTCGTAGTGTAGCACTTCACTGGCGTCAGCCTCTGGTCCTTTGAATACACGTGACACATCTGATCCTAGGTGCAAATCTCATTGCAGCAGTGTCCTGGAAGGAATCCTGCTCAGGGTCTCTTCCGATCTTGCCTATGCTGACTGTACGGAGGCTGGTACTCCTACATAATCTTTTCTCATTTTCTGGACATCTGCGTGTTCCGTACACATTCCTTCGGAAACTGGCCGTATCCCAATGCCTCTATAAGAATATCAGGTCTTTGATCTCGATGGGGAGTAGCAATAGCTCGTTAGCATCTCGGATGAACCTCTGGCTCCCCTTGTCTTTATCGTCACCCACTATGACGTCACGCCATGCTATCTGTGCACTACAACTGTTCTTGGCCACGGTGAATCTGAAGTCTCTCGCACGGACTCGAAGTCACGAACTCGGTATCTTAATCACTCGGTAGAAGATATCTAGCCGAACACGTCCTTGGGTGCTCGCCCCAACCATCGGAGGAATACTCTATACTCACCCGCTCTCGATCAACTCACAACGCATCTAGGTGAGGTCCTCTATCCGAAGCTGGTCAGCTTACTGATCTCTTATCACATGGTATCTGGACGACGTCAAACTTTTCGATCGAGTCATCGAGGTCCCAAAATTTCCCAAAGGCTCAACACCTGAGCGCGGTCTAAAAATATCTGGTACATACCACAGCACCTCTGGACCAACCGTAGAAGGGCAAACCCAAGACTCACTGATGGCACCGCTAAACTGCCACAAACCTTAAGGTTCAAAGCAGTTCCATAGTCATCATATCGAGTTAGGGTTTCATTCTTTTAGAGGGTCCACAGAATTACCTGCATGTTCCTCCGAACACTTTAAACTTGGAAAAATGGGTTCCTGGCACTCGTTCGAACTTTTTAGCTTCGCCAATAAAACATATGAATATTCTTCGCCCGCATGCTAAACAAAGGTTCAATCCTCCAGGAAAGGCGATACATCGGCGGTCGTCTCTGGATTGGTCTGCTCTAGATCTAAATAAGACTCTCCACACTGAAAATCTTCAACTCAACTGGGAAATCTTTAACTCAACTGGGCCTACGTCGGCACATCAATCTGACGAATCACCTTCGTCTCTCAAATCGGGGTAGACTAGCTATCATCTGTCGCATTTCTGCCTGGAAGCTTCGGCGATCTTAGCTCGTAAGCTCTGGAAGCGACATCCCATCATCTCAGCAACAGCCGGGTCACCTGTCTGCACGGTAGGCGACATCAAAATCTATGAGGTATGTTGTACATCAACAGTCCTGTCACAACTGGCAGCCTCTGTCAATGGCCCGATCATCCGGTGTAAAACCAAGCACTCGCCTCCATAAGAGGTCACAACATAAAATACTAACTCGAGACGTTCTCATGTCACCAGGAAACACAATGGTCAGCGCTCGTACCCGACGAGCTCGCCCTGACCGCAACACTAGCGGCAGCTCAAACTGCGCTCAAACTATAGTGACAAGAGCCTCAATCGAGTATCGAAGAAGGCAGATCAACGGCATGAGAGGAAACGACAGATCCAGAATGGATACATGATCATAAGAAGGAACAATATCAATGAAAGTATGATTATGGAAACAAATAGAATCAAGGATCTCAAATGGATGTATAATCATGGATACGAAGAGAATCACAGATCTCCAAAATATGTACATCCTAAGGTTTCTTAAGTAGAGTATCGTATCGTAAATATGCCGCAGAACATACGTACGGTACGTCACTCTAATCAAGCTACCTACTCCATCAATCAGGGTCAGCCTATGAAACGAAAGTTCGGGTCTAATACCCCCTCGTTCAAGTCTAAGTTCCGTAAGATCAAGCCTAGGTTCCGAAATACATGCCCGCCCTAGACTCCGCATAGTCAAATATAGACTCGAACAAGGTTAAACCTACTGCTCTGATACCAACTTTGTCATGACCCGAAATATTAGCTCGTGACCAGCACTTAAATCACGCAATGTCTAAAGGTGTAACGTAATTCAAGTAAGCTAAAACCCAGAAATCTAAACCTTTTAAGTAAAATAAAGGAGGTGAAGTTTTGAAATAAAGGTATAATGAAATCAAGTTTTCTTAATGCATAGGGAAAGAACATGAATGATGCAAGTGAAATTTACTAGTTTGAAAACATGTTTCGTCTTTTAAAAATTTTGGCAGCACCTCCTTTGTATATTTTGATCCAAAACCACAAGTACATAATAAGAATAATGGCATCCCCAAGCGGGAGCTAGCTCTTCGCCAAACGGCGGATCACAACCACGCAAGACAATATAAATAAGTATACGACGCCCAACGGCGAAGATCGCCACAAAGATAAAAGGAAGCAAGACATAAATATCACAAGTAGCGAAAAACCCCTCGCTCTAAGTCTCGCAACCACAATCCCACTAAGTCTCATTACTTATAAAAATTCTAATTTTGATTGATTGATGGAGTTAACTAGATACAATATGAAATGTAATACAAGGGTGAGTACGATACAAATGTCCCACCTACCACTGCAAAACACCAAAAAGAAACTGTGTGCCAGCGATACCGCTACTGATTCACGCGGTCAACCTGTAAGAACTGTGGCACAACGGGGGTGAGTTTCCAACTCGTGAATAGAAATACATCTACAAGTAGAAATCGAATAAACAACGACTCCTAGGTCAACTATATCATAAAGGTAATACTATGATATCTAGGGTTACCGGGTCGGTATATGTGCCAACAAGGTAGTCAAACCTATATGCATGCGGATAACATCCAACAGTAATAATCAATGCATGTATATGGATCTCGTCCAACCATAATCAAGGTATGTAGATATGTGGATCTCGTCCACCCATAAATCAATGTCTATAAGCATGTGTATAACCTCCAATAGTAAAATCGATGTATGCATGTCTGTATGTGGATCTAGTCCATGCGTCAACCACTGACGCAACAACATCATGCATGTAAATATCATAAAAGAGGGTGCATGAAAGTATGAGGATATATATATAAACGGTGTCCCTCACGACACATCAAATCATGAAACCTGAGTGCCTAGCATCGACACTCGAAAACATCATGAAAACCGTGCCTAGCATCGGCACGTAAATCCTCATATATGGGGCTCCGTCAGTCCGGATCGGCCCACGGGCTCCGTCAGTCCGGATCGGCCCACATCATCTCTCGACTCTGGTCGGTATCCTCTGGATATCCGCCGAGCCCAAATACTATCACCGGTAGGTAGTAGTCCCTCTGCCAGGCTCACCGTCTACTGCACAGCGATCCGTTCTCGCCCCGGGGTACCATACCGGGTCCACCATGTACCCACAATCGGCCTCATCCGCCTCCTCGAATCCGGTTTCACATGTTGCTCTCAGAACCGAGAAAACACATGGTGGACGCACTGTAATATCATATTAAGAGAAACCAGGTTTTTAAAATAACATATAATCTCTTTTAAAATGTCCACGATTCTCAAATCCAGAAATATCATGAAAACAGCATATCTCAATGCGTAGAATCATAGAGCATGATGTATGCGACATATAATAGAATTGTAAGCATATCCGTGTATCATGCAACATAGAACAGTGATATGACATATTAAGGGAAAACCGCTCTTTTAAAATGATTCCAGTTTTCAAATTATAACATGCGGTTCCCAATCTCCTAATAAAATCAGTTATCTATGTAGGTACAATACGTATATGCGCAAGTATAGATGTACCAATGTATGTGTGCACAAATGTGAATATACAATATGTATATGCGCAAGTATGAATATATCAATGTATACATGCACTGATATGGATTTACAAGTGTTTATATCCGCAAGTATAGATGTATCAATGTATATGTGCAAGCAGGTTATGCGAAGAGTCATATCATGATGCAGCAATCCTACTGTGTAGTGACATGGCAATTATCGATGATGAAGTGTGTGAGCCTATAAACTATGTACGTGTAACATACGCATCATCGATAATGGTGTAGGTGTACTGTCACAGGTATATGCGATGCAATAATAATATCATAAATGCAGCACAAGGTAAATCATCAGCTAAAAGCTATAAGGTATACGTAACTATCATATGTCTGAGTTGGTGATTCTATCAATCGGCATCTATCCCAGTAACATCGCATATGGTATAACCCATCGTACGACAACCTCTAGTCAAGGGTAAGGATCAATCATCAAGTCAAACTCATCACGCATGGAAAATCATCGTACGGTGGCATTAAACTAATGGGGATCCTATCATCCTATACGACAAATGAGGGTCCGGCTTAATATCACATACGACCTATCATCCATGATTCAGAACATTCTATATATGTATGTATATCTATGTACCTATGTCCCGGTTCACATCCGCAATAATCTCATATTAGGGGACAGGCAGGGTATAAACCATCTCGATCGACTCGCATCCGTATACCATCATATCATCATCTCATCGTATGAGTCTTATATTCTTTCACCGCATTTATATCACATATCAAATCGAATTTACAAAAACATTTTATCTCCACTAAGTATAAGTATCTAATCTAACATACACATCCGAACCATACAATCAGATTTTTAAAAGAAGTGAATCATAGTTTTGAAAATAGGGGTTACGGTGTTTTTAAGGAAAAGCTATCATTTGAATATCCGTAACTTCCCTCAAGGTATATGTTTAAAAGATACATGTGATTCTTCGGTTTAGAAAAAGGTATGGTTCGGATGACGCATCTACATCAACTATCTAGTCCTACAGTATCCTAAACGGCAATATCGCTAAACGACATTCTATGATAGTAGTAACATGTCACTTCTAACTATTCTCTACTTTCTAATATAGTTTCATAGCTATCTCATTCTAACTCTAGTTTCCTAATCTAGGTTTCCTAACCATACTCTATAAATCGGTTTTCCATCAAAAAGTTGCGGGGGTGCTATACGCTATCCACCCTACTTCCCCGGTAGATGTAGATCTACTCACCGTAGTCCTCGCTCGCCGAAGTCGATGATGCCTCGCTCCGTCACTTCGGAATCCACGCGAAGGTACCTACAATAACAACACATATCGTAACGATATTAAAATCAAGGCGGAAAACCAAAACGGCATGCGCATTGCTCATAGGTTAGAACCTATAGCATATGCGTACAAAATCAATCAAACAACCCTTGTTGTCGATGTACAAACATGCGACAACCAAAAACGAATCCAAATATCAAAACTCATCATTTCAAACACGGAAAACATATCCTAAGTCATACACAAGTGTTCCCAGATTTTGACTCAGGTCAGATAAATCTATGCAAACAAGTCTAGGGTGATGTGTATAGTATATATGACCTACTGGACCAACCTAGACCTCTACCCTCACCAAGTGGCCGGCCACATACCATAAAAAATCCGGCCTCGCCGGCCCCTTTGGCTCCTATAGGCTTTCATTTTGTCATGATGGTTTCCTATGGTCAAAAATGGGTCCCTGGTGTTGTTTGCTACTCTCAGAATTTTCCTGGGTTGTTCCAGATCTCCCTGCACATCCAAAATACTCACTAAACCGACATGGATAAATTCTAAAGTTTGTGCATCTGGTTCAGGTCTATAGCTCAGGTTAGGAATCGTGTCACCAAAGTCATGTAAACACTCACCAAAGTCCCCAGAATTGACCTATAGTCATTACAGTAAAATCAAGTAGAACCAAACCCCCTTAAACACCTTCAGGTAACTACCCTACAGAACCCACACCCTAACTCTTCTACCAACCCGGGGTCACCGGAATTTCTCCAATAGCCGCCGGCCAAAACCGGTAGGAAGGGTCTCGTTCTTCAGGTGGTCACTTAGGGTTACCAGTACAACACTATGATACTGTTTGTTTTCCCAGTGGATGCTCGGGGTCACAGCAGGTCAGCAACATCATAAAACGACATCCAAAACATGATATCACACAAAACTAATCTAAAGGGAAGAAATTATACCTCATTTGGTCCCCCTAGGCAGCACTAACTTCCCAAAGTCGTCAAAATCCTACTTTGCTCGGTTCAACGTGTAGAGGAGGAGATGGGGATTAATTTTTATGAAAGGGGTTTAGGCTTTTGGGGATTTATTGGAGGTAGATCTAGGGTTTTAAGTGGAGGGTTATGGAGTTGAGGAAGATGAAGAGGGAGATGAAAATGATGGGGGATTCAAATGAGGCAGCATCCCCCTCCCTCTCTCTCACATAATTACACACACTCTCTCTCTCCAAAGCCTACCTAACCTAATCATTTTGTCCCCTTTTGACTTTTCTTTCTTTTTCCTTTTTCTTTTTCTCACCAAAAACACATACCCCTATATAAAACCACAAATGAAATAATATGTAACCAAATGAAACATGTCATGGTGCACTAACCATGAAAACTGTAGAAACGCGGATTTGGCTTAATCGCGATTAGCAGTGCACTAATCTGGTTTTTACCAAAACTGCGTATAATAAATTTTAAAATTGCCAAATCCGTTAAATATATTTTTAAATGAATAAAACATTTTAATTTTCATTTATTTCACAAATATTGGTATATATTTATAACCTTTTTCGAAAACCCCAATTTCGCAAATCGGGCAGTTTTCGGGAAATATATTATTTTAATATTAAATTCCGAAAATAATATTTTACATTTTCTGAAATGTTATAGGTATGTTAAGAACTATTGTTTGATTTAGAACGTATATACTTTTAGATAACGTGCCTGATCCGGTCAACTCTTGATATAGGAAATGTTCAAAATATTATCCAACAATACAAAATTATATCCTTCTTTACTAAATAAATAGACTGATATAATATTGTATATCAGGTTCGGTATCTAACAACATTCGTTCAGAATCAATGTATTCTATAATACAGGGTGATAACTGCCAACAGACTTGGCTGCAACAATTGCACCGTTTCTAACTCTTAAAACTTATCACCTATTCTCAATTCTCTACCTATCTGTAGCCCATGTAACTGATTACATATGCGGGATCCTGATCCGGTATCACATACCCAGGACGTAAAGGATACTAAGAAATAGTTCTCTGTAATGAACACACCCGAAGATGATGCATAAGCATGCACTTTCTCCATTTGGGCGGCACGGGAATCCTGGTAATCCTCTACTTCCTGCTCGGTCTTATTACAATTATAAGTTGGAGCAGGACAAACGTTCCTTAGCTCAGTATAACAAGCGGGTTTGTTCAATACATCCGTATTATTATCTTGATTAAGACATGACACGGTCTCTACCTGGAGAGAGGGAAGAAACCACTCAGCGTATGCTCTTGCAAGAATAGATTGGTTATTAATTTATCTAATCAAGATGGCTCCCACTGTTTTAGTCAAATCTTCCTTCAAACCCTAAAAGGAAAGACTAGCCGGGATTAATTACACCCTACAAGTTCGCCAATCTTTCAGCCAGGCCAGTTCCGGTACTTTGAGGGAGGTTCCCCATGCTTTCGCACGGTCCTAATTAAAATAAACCTCATTTTTCCAGGGGCGTAACCCCATTGACACCTTTTTAGACACCAACTTGATCGGCTAATTGTAATGTGTAAAACTCTACGAGGAGTAACTCTTACTCGTAGTGGGTATCGGGATCCAACTATCTCATAGAAGGTATGCAATCTCATTACAAATTTCAACACTTGAAATTCCCGATAATATTTTACCCCTAGTGACTTATGACCTTAACTATGGTCAACAAATCATAAGCACTGGTCAAGTTCTACCCGTTCATTTCGTGATTAATTAGACCCATCTATATGACCCTTAACTATGGTCAACAAAGTCACATGACTGTCCTAATTATTCGCATCATATGCTATGTAGGAAGACATCACTTAGCTACCGCACACTGCGCCTTAACTAAGGTCAACAAACGCAGCACGAATACTAAATACTCTACTTCCTAAAATGACGGAGGGCTACGACAGGTTTTTAAGAAAACCCTTTGCGTAATGAACTTGATATCGTTGTAGAATCAAATGATTTAAATGGAGTGTTTTGGAGGCCTTTACTAGTTTTGAAGAGGTCACTCCCAGTGAAGGGATCTCGGCTCTTTCCTTATCGAATAAGGTGCAGGATATTTCACAAATACCACTATGCAAAGCAAAAACTATAGAAGCAATCAAAAGAAAAACCGAGTGTTGTAGCATCTTCCAGTTATTGCTAAAGAGGTCACTCCCAGTGAAGGGATCTCGGCTCTTTCTTTATCGAATAAGGAGCTGGATATTCTACAAGGAATACCGCTATGCAAAGCAACAACTAGAGCTACCTGTTTTTGAAAATTCGATTCCACAACATCTTTAGGTTTATTTTCTTTCATTAATCTCATTAATGAAGTCCCATCATTTTTAAGTTACCTAAACATCACAAATAAATACAACGTACGCTTATGCCATCCGCATTTGCCTCGATGTCCCCTTGTGCACCGTTAGGTTAGGTAAATAACGGCAGAGCGGGGCAGTGCTAGCGCGGGTGTAAAACATAAGAAACGTCTATATAATATATCACATATACTAAATCCAGTATCTATCTCATCAATATATCAAATGATCACATCACAAATATCGGAGCAGAAAACAACATATGAAATATTGGATATACTAGGATTTCCGGGTTTTATTTTAAGCCTGTATAAAACACGGATTCCACGGTCGTGATGAATAGCCAATCCCATACCCCTAGACCCCTACGAGAGCGGAAAGCAACCCTACCAATTCTAGAGTTAGGAGACCCGGTCTCGACTCCTCGAGATGATCTCCCACTGGACCCTAGAACCCGGTTACTTGTGCTCCCCGTCTTAAGTCTATCCTAATGCAGAAAAGTGAATAATATACAATGGTGACATCATCCTCAACCCGGAAGTGCCCCAATAAAAGAATATTACATACAATGAATTTTACATGAATGAAAATAAAAAACTCTCATCTCACATAAAACCCCTGGCTATTCAAACACGACGATCCAATATAACATATCACAGCAACATATAACATCACATGTCATCAACGTAAGTAAATATGCGTATCCCAATTGTCGTTGACATATAGCACCGAAACCGGTGATTCACCACATATTACACTTACGGTCGCAGAAAAGAAAGTGAAAAACTACAACAGTTGGAATCCGCAACAACCTTAGACATCATAAACCCAATATATCACATATATTGGATTTCATGCCTAACCAATTGAATTCCTTAGACATCGCATGCCTAACAATTATAAACCCCACATTTTAGTCTCGATATTCAAAACACCTTTTAATATCTAGTCGGGCAATTCAACAAGATTCTCGACATCCTGATCGAATGCTCATCGGAAACTTTAGTAGACAGCCGCATCCGCCGATGCCGTCGACGAAGTGCACTAAGGTGGAACACTGCTGCTGAGAGCACCCGAACGGATGCTTTTGGCGACAGGGTTCTCCTACAGTCACTTGGTCGGGGCTATGGGGCGTGGCTATATAATGTTACCCGGCGAGTATCCGTGTACGCTACGTGATTGTGACGGACTTTTGATCACATCAAAATACCGTGGCAACCGATCAAATGAGACTAAATTGCTAGATTTATAACATTCAAATTAGTTATCTCATAACTACTTTTGTGGATTCCAAATATTGTATCCCATCACATAATATCCGGACGAACGTTAAACTTTTCGATCGATTCATCAAAGTCCCACAATTTCTCGACAGTTCAACACTTGAGCACAGTTTTAGTAATACCCAGAATATGCCACAGTACCTATGCACCAGCCGTAGAAAGGCAAACCCAAGCGTCACTCATGTTGCCATGGAACTATGACAAACCTTAGGGTATGATCGCGGTTCCGCGATCCAAAAAAGTCGAGTTAGGGTTTCATTCTTCTGGAGAGTTCATAAGATTACTTGCATGTTTTTCCGAATACGTTAAACTTGGAAAAATGGGTTTTTGATATTCGATTGATCTTTTTAACTTTGCCTAGAAAACATGCGAATAACCCGAAACAATGTTAAAACTACGAATACGAAACGCTCCGAATTGTTTATAGTGTAAGATTACATCACATGCAAAATTAGCAAAAACAAACAACATTTGAAACATCAAAACTAGGTCACTAGAAAACACAAAAAATTTCAAAGGGGGAGCTCGGATTTAGCCGAGATGGGGGGTATGTTGGCCGGGCAAAAAATCATAGATTTTCCTGAAATTTTCATGTTGTTCTTGATATATCTCATATATCATTCTATACTTGTTTAAAAAAAATTTTGACAACATTTTAAATTCGACAGAAACTTGATTTTTGCGTTTCAAGTTTCGGAGTATTTCGGTTTCGTAATCGTAACAAAATCCGTCTAAATTTCTAGCATGGCTCTGATACCACAGTAGGATTACCTAGCACGGCAGCAAGGTTTCGGGAGGCATCGTCCATACCAAATTCAAAAATTTGCCGTTCTAGCTAACCCTAACTAAGAATCGTTAACTAGAAATCGATGGAAATGTAAATGTAAACACTTTGCAAGTCTAGTGAGCAAGGAATACAACCTTTGTAGACCGGTCCTTCACTTCAATAGCTTCGTGTAGTAGTCCCTTCGCTGTGATCATGAACTCCGGACTCTAGAGAGGCACCCATGAAGAAACGAACATGCTTGCTTCGAAGTCTTCGAGGCCGAAGATGATCTACGTCGAGGAGACACTAACCAAATCTATCTCTTCACTAATTATGGAATTAGTGAAGCAAACACCCTATACTAAATGGCAAGTAGTAGAGGATGATGAAGTAGGAAGTGGGCTCACTTTGGATTTGATTTTCTCACATTTTTTTCTCATACCTCCATTGAAGTTAGAAAGCTTTGAGGAAGAAGAAGAAGAATGAACTCATATGAAAATTATTCAAGTGAGAATGAATAATTATCCAAATGAATAATTGCAACCATGGGTGAGTTAAGCCCTCATGCCTAACTCATGTAGAGAATAAACCAAGGGTAGGGTTAACAAATATCTTAAGCAATGGCAAAAGAGTTGAATAAGTCAATGTATCCATAAGCTTCTACAAGCTTATCCATGACTAATTCAAATGTTTTTTGAATTACTTAATGATAAATAAAACCCAAACATAAACCCTAGCATGGTATATGTCTCATACACCCATCTTGCATGTATCATCAAGCATGACACAATACATGTACACAAATATACATATCACATATATACAATGTGCACATCAAGTGAGAAAAGAAATCATAAGTGAGCTAATACTAGTTAATGTAATGTAATATATCAAATATATAATTATACATTAGATTATCAAATCAACTCTTGATTTAATAATCCGACTATATTACATATAACCGACTAATATCATATGTAACAACTTATCAAATCAACACTTGATCCGATAACCCGGCTATATTGCATATAACCGACCAATGTCACAAATCACGAGAATAGAATACGGTATCTCATATCATATTAATCTCAGTTCCGCACATATCACATATGTGCTCCTACTCCGTTTCGCTTGAGCCAGGAAACTCCTGTGTAAGACTCTAAAGACTCGTCAATACGCCGGCAGTAGATGATGATCATATCAAACACCCACAAGCCGCAAGCGGTCTGCTAAACGTAACGGCCACCTGGGTATTGAGCGATCAGAAGATCAACAAGCAAGACTGCTCATACTCCTGCAAATCCAATCAGTAACACTACTGTACAGTCCGGTCTCTTCGTATGATATGTCGCATATCTCGTCTAGGGGTGGTAAACGTCAGACCCCAGTAACTCGATAAGTCGTGTCAATATGAGGCTTATAACTGTTAGTTATATGTATGCCCTAGAGGCCATTACTGTATATTGGATGTATATTGTAGTGGATGCTGGGACATATATAGGTAGGACTTTCTTGCTCGACATGATAATACACTATCTGGTTGCTCTTTATCTTAACATGTATACTTTCTGTCTCTCTGTTACATGTTGATAAAGCCCTTAGGATGTGTACTCGACTTCCAGGACTATGATGCAGATCATACTAGTGGGGCCTGGATAGTCCATGAGTACATCCTTCAATGTTCCTAGTAGTGGGAATATCGAGATGGGGCATCGATATTCCAGAGTAGACTAGCGTATATCTTCTCGACCCATGTGATGGGCGATGGATGATCCTATATCCATTGGTGTTTGACATCAGAGATGGTATGCGGGTGCTCAGTGGAGACTGGGTACACTGAACGGACTCGCCGAGAACTCCCAGATTGTATTATACCTCACGTCAGATGGTAGTTCTCAGGTGACACTGGTACAGCTTAGTCTGATGACCCGAGATCGTCATAGAGTCTTGTGTGTCTCCCACTGTGCTTTGATTTCCACCCTACCACGGCTCTACCGAGACGTGCAAACAGGTGGTTTTTGGGTACAGTCCCGATTCACATGGAGGCAATGAGCGATAGGAGGGGATTCGTCTCTCCCGGTATTGGGGGTTGATGTTGCGCTATGCACGACTGGCCATAACTGGAAATCCCTGACCAGGGTTGCAGTGATATACTGGTAAGAGTTATCAGTAGTTTCACGAATGTTATGGACCTTATATCGGCATGACTTATCAAGCTATTGGGGTCTGACGTTTACCACCCCTAGACGAGATATGCGACATATCAGACGATCAGACCGGACTGTACGGTAAGTGTTGCTGGTTGGATTCACAGGAGTGTGAGCGGGCTTGCTCGTTGATCTTCTGATCGCTCAATACCCGGGTGGCCGTTACGTTTAGCAGACCGCTTGCGGCTTGTGGGTGTTTGATATGATCATCACCTGCTGCCGGTGTATTGACGAGTCTTTAGAGTCCTACACAGAGGTTTCTTGGCTCAAGTAAAACGAAATAGGAGCGCATATGAGATATGTGCGGAACCGAGAATAATGCGTGTATGTGATACCGTATTCTATTCTTGCAATGAATGTATCGATTGGTTGTATGAGATATAACCTAGTTATCGAATCGAGGATTGATTCGATAAGTCGATACATTGGATATTAGTCAGTCATATGCGATATGACCGGATCGTTAAATCAAGTGTTGATTTAATGATTTAATGTATAATTATATATTAGATATATTACTTTACATTAACTAGTATTTGTTCACTTAAAGATGGATTTTCTCACTTGATGTGCACATTGTATATATGATATAGTTTTGTGCACTAGTTTGTATCATGTTTGATGATACATGCAAACTTGGGTGTATGTTTACTTTAAACCATGTTTAAGTGAATGGTTAGGGTTTTGTTATCTTTTCTTAATTATTTATTTTATTTATTTATTTTAGGGCAAGAAACAAAATGGTTGCTTCTTTTGTTCTTTTGTTGAAGCTTCATGACGCTTTGACCATTTTTGTTTCTTTCCTAAACCTAACCATTCACCTAACCCTAGTTTATTCTCTACACTTGTTAAACTAACCCAAGGTTGCATAATGATAAGAATCACTTTATTTTCTATTATTGATAATTCTTATCATATTCTTTCTTCTTCTTCATCTTCATCAAGCTTCATGAAAGCTTGCTACCTTCAATGGTGCCTTGAGAAAAAGAGTGAGAAATCCAAATCCAAAGTGTACCCACTTCCTATTTCTTCATCCTCTATCACTTGCCATGTAGTATAGGGTGTTTTCTTCACAGGTTTCATGACTTGGTGAAGGTGGAGCTTGATCTTGAGTTGCCTCGACGTAGATCATCTTCGGCATCGAAGTCGATGACCTAGCCCTATCATTTCTCCGACGAAACCATCGCTAGAGTCCGGGATCCGATGATCGCAGCGAAGGGACATCGTCACGGAGCTATGAAGGTGGAGGACCGGATCTACAAAGATTGTAGTCACTTTCACTATCTAGTTAAGTTGTTAACTTGCATGTTTCGCCTATCCTCTAGTTACGATCTTGCTTAGGGTTACTTGGCACATAGAAAAAATTTGATTTTGGCAAGTTTGATCTGTTGTAGAACCTCATGGGTGTGCCTAGGAACCCTACAATAACGGGCTGAGAAACTACTGATAACACTTACCAGTATATCTCTGAAGCAGCTCTGGCCAGGGACTTCCTGTTATAGCTAATCGAGCACAGCGCAGCATCAACTCCCAATACCGGGAGTGACGAAACCCCTCCTATCACGCATTACCTCCATGTGATTCGGGACTGTACCTAAAAGCCACCGTTTTGCACGTTCTCTTGAACGTGGTATGGTGGAAATCAAAGCACAGTGGGAATCACACAAGACCCTATGACGATCTCGGGTCTACAGACTAACCTGTGCCAGTGTCACCAGAGAACTGCTATCTGACAATAGGTATAATACCATCTAGGAGTTCTCGGCGAGTCCGTTCAGTGTACCCAGTCTCCACTGAGCACCCGTGTACTGTCTCTGATGTCAAACACCAATGGATATGGGATCATCCATCACCCATCTACAAGTGTCGAGAAGCTATACGCTAGTCTACTTTGGTATATCGATGCCCTGTCTCGATACACCTACGACTAGGAACATTTGAAGGATGTACTTAGCGACTACTCTGTCCCCACTAGTATGATCTGTATCATAGTCCTGGTAGTCAAGTACTCATCCTAAGGGTTTTATCAACATGTAACATAGATACAATCAGAGTACATGTTAAGATAAAGAGCAACCAGATAACATACTATCATGTCGAGCAAGAAAGTCCTCCATATATATGTCCAAGCATCCACTACAATATAAATAGTATGTACAGTAATGTCCTCTAGGGCATACATATAACTAACAAGGTCGTCTTCCTCGTATTGTATGTGGATGACATACTTTTGATAGGAAATGATGTTCCTATGCTGCACTCTGTCTAGCTATTCTTATCACAAAGATTCTCCATGAAGGATCTGGGTGATGCCTCCTACATCCTGGGGATTAAGATCTATAGAGATGTCATGACTCGAAAATATTAGCTCGTGACCGGCACTTAAATCACGCAACGTCTTCAGGAGTAACGTAACTTAAGTAAGCCGAAGCCCAGAAATCTAAACCCTTCAAAAGAAGTAAGTAATGAAACATTTGGAAACCTTAAGTAAAAAAAACCTTAAACTTATTTTTTTCCCCTTGTTTTCTTAAAAATTTCGGCAGCACCTCCTTTGTAAAAACTAGCCCCGAAACGGGTACAACATAGAATATAAAGAAAGCATCTCCAAACGGGAGCAAATCACGCCCAACGGAGGAAATAACCACTACAAGCATATATATGTATACGACACCCAACGGCGAAGATCAACACAAAGGAAAATGAAAAGTAAGACATCAAACCCACTAAGCGAACATATAACCCATCGCTCTAAGTCTCGTAACTACAAGTCTTGCTAAGTCTTACTGCATATACAAACACTAGTTTCTGATTAATGGAGTTGACTAGATACAATATGAATAACAATACAAGAGTGGCACGAGCCAACGTGTAGTACCTACCAAAAGCAAATCACCCGAATGTAGCTGTGTGCCGGCGATGCTGCTACTGATCCATGCGGTCAACCTGCAAGAACTGTGGCACAATGGGGTGAGTTGCCAACTCGTGAGTAGAAAACATCAGCAGGTAGAAATCGAATAAAACAACGATTTTCTAGGTCAATTATATCATAAAGGTAATACTATAATATTTAGGGTGACCGTGTCTATATATATGCCAATAATAATCAATGCTTGTATACATGTGGATCTCATCCAACAATATAATCAATGCATGTATGCAGGTGGATCTCGTCTAACAATATAATCAATGCCTGTAAACATATGAGGATATCAAAGAACGTGTATCCATCAATAACACATTAAATCATGGAACCTGTTTGCATGACTCCTTTGAGCCGTGGTAGGGTAGTAATCAAAGTACAGTGGGAACTCACACGAGACAAATGACAACCTCAAGTCGACAAACTATCTGCACACATGTCACGTGAGAACTGCTATATGATGTCAGGTATAATACCATCCAGCCAGTTCTCGGCGAGTCCTGTCCTGTGTACTCACACTCAGTGAGCATCTGTATACAATCTTAGGTGCACATCACCAATGGCTGCGGGACCAATCCATCACCCCTCGTCAGGGTTTAGATATGTATACATTAGTCTACTCTAGAGCATCGATGCCCAGTCTTGATACTCCTGCAACTAGGGACATTTAAGGATGTGCCTATTGACTATCCAGCTCCTACAAGTATGACTGACATCACAACGGCGGTAGTCAGGCAAACACCCTACGGGCTTTATCAACATGTATATAAATACAAAGTAAAATATATCACACGTTAAGATAAAGACAAACCAAATAGCGTACTATCATATCAAGCAAGATTGTCATGTACATACATATCCCTAGCATCCTATATAATTAAGGCCTCTAGGGCATATGTATCCAACAATCTCCCACTTGCACTAAGGCCTGTAATTGGCGCAATGAGTACCCACTGTCTGCACTAGATCCAGTTGCTGGCATACCGCATGCCCAACATCTCAAACAGCCTCTCGAACTGGACTTGAGGGATGGCCTTGGTGAATGGATCTGCCGTGTTGTCTTTTGTGTCCACTCTCCACATCTCGATCTCCCGACGATCCACGATCTCCCTGATCAGGTGATACCACCTCAAGATATGCCTGGATTTCTGATGGGACCTTGGTTCCTTCGCTAATGCTATAGCCCCATTGTTATCACAATACAAAGGTATTGAATTGGCAATGGACGGAACCACCTGAAGTTCAGAGATGAACTTCTTCATCTAGACAGCCTCTTTTGCGGCATCGTTAGCATCTATATACTCAGCCTCCATAGTTGAGTCTGCGACCGTATCCTGTTTGGAGCTCCTCCAACATACCGTCCCTCTATTGAGGGTAAACACAAAACCCGAAATGGATTTAGAGTCATCTTTGTCACTTTGGAAGCTGGAGTCGGTAAAAGCCTCGACCTGGAGGTCCCCATTACCGTAAACCAAGAACATCTCCTTAGTCCTTCTCAAGTACTTGAGAATGTTCTTTACCGCTATCCAATACTTCTCACCTGGGTCAGAATGATACCTGCTTACCATACTAAGTGCGTAAGCTACATCTGGTCTGGTACATAACATCACATACATTATGGATCCTACTGCCGAAGCGTAGTGTATAATGCCCATGCGAGCCCTCTCTTCATCAGTCTTTGGAGACATCACTTTGGAGAGGGTGATCCCGTGACAAGCGGGTAAATTACCGCGCTTGGAATCTTCCATACTAAATCTCTTTAGTATAGTGTCAATATACCCGGACTGTGAAAGTCCCAACATCCTTTTGGATCTATCACGATAGATCTTAATGCCCAAAATGTAGGATGCATCTCCCATGTCTTTCATGAAGAATTTCTGTGACAAGAAGAGCTTTACTGATTGTAGCATAGGGACATCATTCCCTATCAGTAGTATTTCGTCGACCTATAAAACGAGGAAGAATACTGCTCCTTCTACAATCTTCCTATAAATGCATGGTTCATCTACATTTTTGATAAAGTCAAATTCTTTGACCGTCTCATCAAAGCAGATGTTCCAACTCCGCGATACTTACTTTAATCCATAAATGGATTTAAGCAACTTGCACACCTTTCCGCTGCTCCCACTGTCTAAGAAACCTTCTGGTTGATCCATGTAAACACTTTCTTCTAAATGTCCATTTAGAAAAGCTATTTTTACGTCCATCTGCCAGATTTCATAGTCATGGAAGGTAGCAATGGCAAGCAGGATCCGAATGGATTTAAGCACAGCTACTGGGGAAAAGGTTTCATCATAGTCCAATCCTGGTCTTTGACGGAAACCTTTTGCAATGAGTCTAGCTTTGTAGGTTTCCACTTGTCCAAACGCACCAATCTTCTTTTTGAAGATCCATTTGCATCCAACTGGTTTCACCCCAGGAGGAGCAACTTCTAAAGTCCATACTTTATTGGTGTACATGGATTCCATTTCGGATCTCATAGCATCCAGCCACTTCACCGAGTCTTTACTCGTGATAGCCTGCTGAAAATTAGTAGGCTCATCATCATCGATGACGCAATCCTCTCGATCCCCATCTACAAGAAAACCACAGTATCTTTTAGGAGGATGAGAAAGCCTACCAAATCTGCGGAGCGGCGTTGGTTCGTCGGGATCTATTGAAACCTGAGGTTCTACTAAGTCCTCGGCAGTAGTTTGAGGTTCTGGAATTTCTTCCAGATCTACCACGCTCCCACTAATTTCTTTTGCAAGAAATTCGCTCTCTAAGAAGACAATGTGGCGAGCGACAAACACCTTTTGTTCTTCAGTGTGGTAGACAATATATCCCCTTGAGTGCTTGGGGTATCCCACAAATTTGCACAAAACCGATCGTGCCTCGAGCTTGTCCGGATTATGCTTTTTAACAAATGCCGGACACCCCCATATCTTGATTTAGTTGAGACATGGTCTCTTCCCGCTCCATATTTCATATAGAGTGGTAGGCACAGACTTAGTCGGAACTCTATTCAATAGGTATGCTGCCGATTCTAGCGCAAAACCCCAGAAGGAAAGTGGCAACTCAGCACTACTCATCATTGAACGCACCATGTCTAGTAGCGTGCGATTCCTCCTTTCTGATACACCATTATACTGAGGTGTATATGGTGGAGTAAGCTGAGAGAGAATTCCATTCTCTTTTAAGCATTCAAGGAAACTGGTCTTTAAGTATTCTCCACCTCGATCAGATCGAAGTGTCTTGATGCTTTTATCAGTCTGTTTTTCTACTTCATTTTTATACTCCTTAAACTTCTCAAAAGCCTCGGATTTATGCTTCATTAAAAACACATGTCCCTACCTAGAGAAGTCATCAGTAAAAGTGATGAAGTAGGCATGACCGCTTCGTGCATGTGTAGACATTGGACCACATACATCACTGTGTACATGTCCCAAGAGTTCCGTGGCTCTTTCTCCGTATCCGGTGAACGGAGATTTGGTCATCTTTCCTTTGATACATGATTGACAAGTTGCATACGATGAATATTCAAACGAATCTAAATATCTATCTTTATATAACTTAGTCAACCTTGTTTCATTTATATGACCAAGTCTACAATGCCATAGGAAGGCTTGGTTTGAATCTGGAGCCTTCCTTTTAAGCGTGTTTTGAATATTGAAAACTTGAGGTTGATTAAGTATGTATATGCCATTTTCTAGTGTGCCAAAACCAATCATTTCTTGATTTAGGAGAATGTTCATGACATTTCTTTCAAGTGCAAAATTATATCCTTCATTAGATAACAAAGATACTGATATAATATTACACAGAATACTGGGAATACAAAAACAGCTGTACAACACCAAAATGTGCCCACTAGTCAACCCCAGGTGATATTCCCCCATTGCAACAGCATCTACGTGCATTCCATTGCCCATCCGGAGAGTCATATCACCTGTCTTCAGTGCTCTACGGTTTCTCAGAGCCTACAAAGAATTACAGATGTGAGAACCAGAACCGGTATCAAGTACCCATGATGTAGAGTTTACTGAAAAACAATTTTCGATTACAAACACACCTAAAGCAGAAGCAGCAGCTTGCTTCGTGTCCTTGGCTTTGAAAGCCATGCAATCCTTCTTCAAGTGCCCTTGCTTGTGACAATAGTAGCATTCGTTCTTATCCGCCTTCACCCTTCCTGCCTTGTTCGTTCCCTGCACCTTCTTGACCCCGCCTTTCGGTTTGGTGGCTTTCATCTTCTTCTTCCCTTTAGCTTTCGCTTTAGATTTAGAAGAGGATGATTGGCCAACATACAGAACGGGGGTCTTCTCCTTTTTCAAGGAGGTCTCTGCTACCCTCAGCATGTTGAGGAGCTTTGGAAGATCAGCTTCCATTTCGTGCATATTGAAGTTCAGCACGAACTGAGAGAAGGTGTGGGGAAGGGACTGCAAAATCAAGTCGATGTACAAATCATTTTCTAGCACGCATCCCAGGTTTGCGAGTTCCTCAATGAGGCTGATCATTTTCAGGACGTGCTCTCCTACAGGTGATCCTGGAGCTAACCTCATCTGGAACAGTTTCCTTGAGGTCCCGTACCTCGCGATACGGGAGTGCTCTCCATACATATCCTTGCAATGGAGAAAGATGGACATAATATCCATACTCTCGTGCTGTTTCTGGAGTTCATTGTTCATGGACGCCAGCACGATACACTTAGCTCTCTCACAGTCTAGATCCTCAGTTTGCGAACCTCTTTGTCCGCAACTGAGGAATCTGGTCCTGGGATAGGGGGAGGAACAGCGGTGGTAACATATGCAACTTTGTCATAAGTCAGTGCAATGTTGACGTTCCTTAGCCAATCTTTATAGTTTGGCCCAGTCAGTGTTTCTTTTCAAGTAATAGTTTTAGTCCCGTCATGGTAGCTGCCAGAGAGAGAGAAAAGAAACACTCAGCATATGCTCTTGCAAGTTTAGATTGGTTTATTAGTTTATCTAAACAGGATGGCTTCCACTGTTTCCTCAAATCCTTCTTCAAACTCTAAAAGAAGAATTAGTCAGGATTAATCACAAGTCACAATACTTGGTTAACCTTTCAGCCAGGCAAGTGTTGGTACTTCGAGGGAGGTTTTCCAACGCTTTCGCGAAGTTCCTTAATTATATAATCTCTTTTCCCTGAAGACGTAGCCCCACTAACACCTTTCTAGACACCTACTTGGTTTATAGCATTGATTGTTAAGTGAGAAAATCTTCCGAGAGTAATCCTATTCATCAGTGGGATCGGGATCCAACTATCATCGTATGATGCCCTAGATGGAAGCCGCTCTAGTCACCACACTCTAGAAGGTATGCTAAATCTGCAAGTTTCCTTTATCTTTGAAACTCCCGATGTGATTTTTACCCAAGCTCTTATGATCTTGACGTAGTCCAACAAATCATAAGATGCAAGTCAAGTTCTACCCGTCGTTGTCCTGATTAATTTAGATCCATCCGTACTCGCCCTTGACGTAGGCCAACAAGGCTGTATGACTGTCCTAAACTAATGCATCTATCTATGCAACAAATAAGCAACACATTGCTACCATACACTATGCCTTGACGTAGGCCAACAAACATAGCATGAATACGATGTGATGTTTATTTGAAACGACGGAGGGTTACGGCTGGTTTTTGGCGAAACCGTTAACGTAGTGAACTTGATATGATCGAACGAACCAAGATAGCTTTTTAAAAGGAGTGGTTTAAGCTCCGCATTTAAAATTTTCTTTTTGAAGAAAACCGAGTGGTTTTGAAATTGTTCCAACGATTTAGTTTTGGTTTATTTTCTTTGCATTAATGAATTAATGCTGTCCCATCATTTAATCCTACCATTGCAGAAAACAACGAAAATACAACGTACGCTTATGCCGGTCACGTTCCGTACTTTCGGGTCATTAAAACTTTACAATGCCATCCGCATTCGCCACTGGGCCCCGTCATCACCCGTTAGGTTACTTAACTAACGACAGAGCGGGGGCTGGACTAGCACGGGTGTAAAACATAAGCAACGCCTAATAAATATCATATATAGATATATCCATTCGTCACACGCAATAATAAGCATTCCAGATCACAGATGAACATATTGGATATACTAGGAATTCCGCACTTTGTTTAAGCCCATAACGAAGGACGGGTTCCACGGTCGTTATGAATAACCAAAACCCCACCCTAGACCCCTACGGGTGCGGCAAACTACCCGCCAAGTACCAGAAGTGAAGCAGTCTCCCTCAACAACGTGAGTAGGCCACTAAGCACTTCAAAATACCCGGTAGTTTGTGCACCCCTCCTTGGGTCTATCCTAGAAGCAAAAACAGTAAAAGAATTAATACAACGGTGGCTACAATCTCATCCCGAATGTGCCCCGCAAAAATAATATTACATCAATTTTACAAATTACATTGAATGAAACAAAAGAAAACACTCGTCTCACACCCCCGGCTATTCATCATCGACAATCCAATAAGATTCATATACAGAAACCAATCATCACAGATATGTGCAACCCCCACTAATCGTCGTATAGTGATTAACAGGAGTTTCAAAACACACATAACATTACAGAAGAACCGATTAGCTAAAGCAATTAGAATTTCGATCGATTAAGCAAATTTGAGTCTACCCTAAGTTCCACAGAGTACACAAAATATCTGGGCAGAATCAAAATATCCCAAAAATCACAAATCCAGAAAATAAGAATAACAGAATAAATTTGGGCTGAATCGGAGTCGACTCGGCCGCGGATCCGCGGCGGAACGCTGGGTTCTGCCGCGGATCCGCGGTGGTCTGACCGATTCAGGAGCCTAAATTTCAACTGTGTTCTTAAAAAAACCTGCCTGTATTTTTAAGCCTTCTGAAAAAAATTTACGACTAGATTTCAAAATCAACAGAAACTTGCTTTTTCGGACGCGATTTCGGGATTTTTTCGGCGATCGAATTTTAACACTTTGCTAACAAGTTAGTTAAGGTTTAAATAGGCTCTGATACCAGTGTAAGTCCATGATTCACACCCCACGGCTTGCGGGGAGGCGGAATACTTGAAAAACGTTTTTCTCACCACATAAAGAATACTTGTTTTAGGTTTGCATCATGAACTTGTTCCACTTTTGGATCTTGTTTAAACCTTAGCTAACAAAATTGAACTACAAGAGAGTGCTAACTACTAGGTTATGAAGTTATACCCTCGTTTCTAGTCCTTCGGTTCTTCAAGTTGTTCCTTGCTCCTTGTTCTTGATCTCCTTGCTTTGGCTTCTTGAACGAAATCGGTCGCCAGTCTCCTTTGTGTCGAAGATGGATCCACCCGAGGACCTATGGTCAAGCTCCAATCTCCATGAGATAACTTAGTGATCAAACTTGCTAAGAGAGAAGACTAAGTTGATGTAGAGTGAGTGTATTGGATTAATTGATCTCAAAGCTCATTGTTTTGCAACACATGCAAGTGTATGAGCTTGAGGAAGAAGGAGAGAAGAAAACCTAGGAGAGAGAAAGCTTTTGATAGAATGAGAAGAGAATGAGTTGTGAGAATGGCTAAGTATTTTGATAATAATTCAACCATGGAATTATTTAATCTCACAAATTACAACCTTACTTGAATAGTAACTCCAAAGTGAATAAACAAATGCTTAGCCATGCTTTCAACCCATGCCTCAAAACACTCCTAATTTCCACCTCATTAATTCTTTAATGAAAAAGAATAAAACAATAATGAGGTGTCTCCTTCTAGAAGGTCAATCTTGTGAATTTACAAGAATGCCCTTTTTCTGTATTTTCATACCCGTATCCGTATTCCGAAAAATACGAATACACCGAGATCAGTATGATCCAATACTACAATACTAGTATCCGGCTTAAACCAAAGCCTACCAGTATAATCCGTCCGATTTTCATTTGAGTAGCCAGTACACGAATGCGATCGAAACCCTGCCGTAAGACCATACGGCGTCTACATCGTCTCGCCTGATCCAGGGAAACCCTCTGTGTGGGACTCTAAAGACTCGACAGTACGCTGGCAGTGGGTTTAACCACAAGTCCGTCAGTGGCACTAGCTGTACGTAACGGCAACCCAGGTACATGTCGAAAAGGAGGCCGACAATCGAACTCGTCCATAACCCCTACTGAGCCTGTCCGTGACAATATACGTGCAGTCCGGTCTGTTCGTCTGAGAGTATCACATGTATGGTCTAGGGAGGTGGTAAACGTCAGACCCCTAACAACCGTACATGTCGTGCCGGTGTAGCTCAAGACCATCCGAGAATCTACTGGTCAGTCCACCAGTAATTATCTATCATCCCTGGCCAGGGACTTATGGTAATGACCAACCGATCACAGTGCGATATCGACTCCCTATACCGGGAGAGACGAATCCCTAACAGTCGCTCACTGCCTCCATGTGGCTCGGGACTTTACCCAACTAAAACCTGTTTGCACGACTCCTTTGAGCCGTGGTAGGGTAGTAATCAAAGTACAGTGGGAATTCACACGAGAAAAATGGCGACCTCAAGTCGACAAACTATCTGCACACATGTCACCTGAGAACTGCTATCTGACGTCAGGTATAATACCATCCAGCCAGTTCTCGGCGAGTCCTGTCCGGTGTACTCACACTCAGTGAGCATCTGTATACAATCTTAGGTGCACATCACCAATGGCTGCGGGACCAATCCATCGCCCCTCGTCAGGGTGTAGATATGTATACATTAGTCTACTTTGGAGCATCGATGCCCGGTCTTGATACTCCTGCAACTAGGGACATTTAAGGATGTGCCTATTGACTATCCAGCTCCCACAAGTATGACTGCCATCACAACGCCGGTAGTCCGGTAAACACCCTACGGGTTTTATCAACATGTATATAAATACAAAGTAAAATATATCACACGTTAAGATAAAGACAAACCAAATAACATACTATCATACCAAGCAATATTGTCATGTACATACATATCCCTAGCATCCTATACAATGAAGGCCTCTAGGGCATATACATCCAACAATCACCGGGAGGTAGTACTCCCTCTGCCAGGCTCATCGTCTACACTACAAAAATCACCTCTTGCCCAGGGGAACCATAACGGGTCCACCATGTACCCGCAGACGGTGCCTCCTGCACCTCGAATCGGGTTTCTAACACAAGTCTAAGAACCGAGAAAACTCATGGTGGACGCATCGAAATATCATATCAAGAGGAACCGGGTTTTTAAAATAATACATATTTTCCTCTAAAATATAACCATGGTTCTCAAATCCAGAATCTCATTAAAACAACATCTCAATGCTTAATATCATAAAGTATGATGTATGCAATATATCACTGAAATGTGAGCATATCAAGTATATCATGCAACCAAGTATAGTGATGTGAGCATAGCAAGTATATCACATAACCAAGTATAGTGACATGACAATACTGAACAATCCAGAGTAGTAGCATGATGCTGCAATTCTAATGTGTAATTGACATAGCAATTATCGATGATAAAGTGTGTGAGCCGGCCAATCTGTGTAAGTGTAACCTATGCATCATCGATAATGGTGTAGGTGTACTAGCACATGTATATGTAATGCAATGTGAATGACATGAACGTAGCATAAGGTACATCGTAAGTGAAATGCTAAAAGGTATACGTATCTATAATATATCCGAGTCGGTGAATCTATCAATCGGCATCCAGCCTCACAACATCACGTACGGTACAATCCATCATACGGCAGCATTAACGAATTAAGGATTCTATCAACCTATACAACAATGAGGGTACGGACCTAACGTCTCGTACGACATATCACTCATGATTCACAACATTATATATTTATATATCTATCTTCCAGGTCACATCCGTATCAATCTTATATCAGGGGACCGACAAAGGTATCCATTATCTCATATCGACCCGCATCTATATAACGACATATCAACCAAGTCATCATATCTTATCGTATACTCTTTTCATCGCATCAATCTCTCACATCAAGTAATTTTACATATACATTATATCTTATAAATCTAATGCCATGCTACTATAATTCTCATACTTAATCTCGTGCAACTATATATCTATATATCGTGATTCACATTCACTTTTCATATCTTTATATATATCAGTTCGAGACATCATTTTTATCATACCATGTCAAGGATTCATGCCCCTATAGCCTTCACCTTATATCTCGATATATATATTAAATCATTCATATCGCTTCTAACTAACTTTTTAACCATATTTATAGTTTTCTAATATAGGTTTCTCCGACTATATTCTATATCTCGGTTTCCAATCATAATTTGCGGGGTTGGTATACGCCATCCATCTTACTTCCACCGTAGATATAAATCTACTCACCTGTGGAACTCCTCGTCCAGGCGTAGTCGATGTGCTTCGTCATCTCGGAATCCACGCGAGAGTACCTACAAATCAACACATATCACAATGTTATGAAAACTAAGTCCGAAAACCGATACAGCACACGGTGCGCTCATAGGTTAGAATATATAGCCTACGCATGCAAAAACAACCAAACAACTCTCGTCGTTGACGTACAAACGTCCAACGACCAAATACAATATTAAGTCTCAAAACGAAGAATCCCAATACCGGAAAACATAGCCAAAACCCTTACTAGGGTCGCTATTCGTGAAAACTGCCAAGCCAAAACCCAATCGTACCAATCGCTCATTCACAACACAATAAATATCGTACAAGATAATATATATTTCATCACTACGTCAAATAAAACTCACGTCTAATTTTACCGAAAACCTAGTAAGCATCTTTTAACCCTTTTAGTACAAATCTAGAAGTTTAAACAATTCTAGTGGCCACAATCATCACATAATAGCTTAATTAAGCCACACAAACCCTTGCTACAATTTTAATCTCACCCATATAAGATTTATTAAAAGTTAGTTTGCAATCAAGCTTAATTAGACAATTAGGAAAATAATAATTCACAATCTCATAACTAGGTTAGGTTTTCCATGTCTAAACTACTCAATTAACCATTACTAATAATCAAAACCCTAACTTGATCTTCATAGCCCCCTCTTGAAATTCCAAACATGCTAATTAAAACCATAATTAAACATCTAATAAACTATATTAAATCATTTGAACAAGAACTAAAACTTAGGGTTAGGATTTTATACCTCACAACTTGATTCTAAACTTGCAAATAGACTTCCAAAATAGCCTCCAAATTGCTAACTTTCTTCATGAACCAAGCTAGATTAGGCTAATGAATAATGGGTAGGGATTTAATTTAGAATTTGTGGGATTTTTCTTTGATTTTTGATGAATTTTTGAAGCTTTTAGAAGTGGAAATGGAGTGGGGAAAATGTCGGGGCAGCCAGGGGGGCTCGGCCAAGATGGAAGAAAAGAGAATGTTGTGGATGTGTGTGGAAAAATCTAGGCTAATAACACCATTAAGGCTTAATTAATGCACCTCCCATCATGCCACCTCTTAATCCCTTTTCTTTTCTAATTTACTTTAAACCCTAGAAAAATTTAGAACACTTAGATATTTTAAGAAGAAGACAACAATGCTTAATCTTGTAATTAAGTTGCCATGGTTCACATTTGCATAATTAACCCAAACCAATTTGTAATTACCACTAATTAAGTGTATAATTAAAAGCTTATAAAAATATTTTAATTAAGGAAAAATATTTAAGTGAACTCAAAATTATAAGCGACTAACTAAATACCGCATACTAGCAATTTCCTAGTTAAACTAGGTGCATTTACGTCTATACTGAAAAATGATTATATTCCGGTTTTTACAGAAAACACATATTATTTACCGATTAACGGAAAATCCGCCTAAACGATTTCTGAAACGTTACAATCTTCCCCCTTAAAGAAATTCGGTCCCCGAATTTAAATTTAAACCCCCAAATGCTAAAATATTTCAATAATCGGCTCAAATCAACGGGGCTCCGAAATCACGGAAGATACAGAAATACCACAACGCCTCGTGTGCGCCTGAAAACGAGTATGAAACTCAAAATCGGACTCCGTCAAGCGTAATGCAATCACTGGAGTTATAATGGAGATACAAATCTCGAAATCCACTGCTGAAGTCCAATATGCACTAGTCAAATACTATAATAAATATATAGTACGCATCCTAAAAAAATCTCATAAAACGGAATAAAACAGATGCAAAATCTTTCCTGCGTCGTCGTGTGATGCGTAACTCACGGCACAAGTGACAGACGCTCAATTGTAAAATAGTAAATATACTTATATATGTTTTGCTCAAATATACGTTCCGTCGTTTTTGAAATATCCCAAAAAGGTTTTCCTTTATAAACGTTTGTGTCGCTCGCGGACATGTAGGAAATAACGAGACTATAGCTCCTTTTTGAAAACCTCTTGTTAAATTTTTAATGCATGCAAAGTACTCAGGTACTGTCCTCAGATCAGTCATGTTTGGCTACTATGTAATATAGTGCCCATCATGAAAACAAAGTGTTCAAGAGCAAAATCAGCCTCAAAAGGCGTATCCAACAATCACGTGCGTCTGGTGCGCACGGAAATCAAAGCCAAATACAAGTGCTATGAATGTACACAAAACCAAACTAAGTGCAACGGGTGTGCACAATAACATCTGTCCAGTGCCACGTATGTGCACGACAATAATATCAAGTGCATCTATAGTGCATAAAAATCTCAACCCAGTGCAACTAACATGCACGAATGAAATCCCAATCGAGTGCACCCGGTGTGCACAAATCACGTCTCATATCATGCGCCCAACATGCGCGAAAATCCAAATCAAGTGCATCCGTCATGCACAAATGAAATCTAAATCAAGTGCAACCGATATGCACGAATAAAATCTAGGTCAAGTGCATCCAGTATGCACGAATAAAACCTAACTCAAGTGAATCGAAGCGCACAAAACCCAATACCAAGTGCCTAACATGCGCAAAATTCTAACCCGAGCGCGTCAAGTCAGTAATAAGCATCTAGTAGAGTAGCATGCACGAAAACGAACATCAAGTGCAAACGCGCACAAAAACATAAATCTTGTAAAACGAATGGTCAAAGATATAAATCGGGTGCGACCAAGGTACGAAGTTTAAATCTAGTGCAACCAATGCACGAAATATCAATCTGGTGCAACAAATGCACAAAATACAAATTGGGTGCAACAAGTGCATGGAAACGCATCAATAACTCAAATGCGTATAAAGAAAAACAACACCGAGTGTACCAAGGTGTATAAAATCAAAAACGTGTGCAACTATATGCACAAATCCGTATCAATGTACGGCAAGCACATGTGAGCTATACCGAGTGCAAAAATCAAATCGAGTGCGTACCACATGCACAAATCAAATCAACCGTATGAAATCTACGAAATCATAAATGCGTGCAGCCAAGGCACAAAATCAACATCAAGTGCAATAGATCTGCACAAATTGCAACCCAACACAACGGTGTATAAAACGTATATCAAGTGCAATAACTATGCACAAAATGTAAATACCCAGTAGGTGCAGCCATGGTGCACGAAAACAATATCATGAAACTCAATCATCAAAACTCAAATCGAAGCGATATAAGCGTGATACTCGGATCACAAATGCAAATCGCAACAAATGACATTAAGGTATGCCTCCTACAATGTCGAAAAATGTTGGTGCGCCCAAAACTGGCAGAGCAAGAACATCCGCTTGCCTCCTGCTCACTGTCTGGTGTCCTCTATCTTTGGGTCCTCATTTCTTTGTAGATTACCAATCTCGCAATCCATCGGCTCGTCGGCTGGGTCAGGTGTGCTAACGGAAACGATTCCGCTCTGGCACTCCTCTGGTCATCTCTCGGCCAATTTGCATGACCACTCATAAAAAAGCACGTCATTGGCGTCGGCCTCTAGCCCTCTGAATACATGTGACACAACTGATCTTCAGTGCAAATCTTATCGCAGCAGTGTCCTAGAAGGAACCTGCTCGGGGTTTCTTCCGATCTCCCCTATGCCGAACTGTATGGAGGCTGGTACTCTTTCATAATCTTTTCTCATTTTCTAGACATCTGCGTTCTCAGCACACATTTCCTCGGGAACTGGTCGTATCCCAATGCCTCTGTATACATATCAGATCTCTAATCTCAACGGGGAGTAACAACGGCTCGTTAACATCTCGCACGAACCTCTTGTTCCACTCGTCTTTATTTTCATCAACCTTGACGTCACGTCTCGCTATCTGCGTACTGCAATTGTTCTCGGCTACAGTCAATCTAGAGTCTCTCACACGGACTCAAAATTGCGAACTCGGTATCTTCATCACTCTATAGAAGATATCTAGCCGAATACATCCTCAGGAACTCGTACCAATCATCGAAGGAACACTCTATATTCGTCCGTTCTCGATCAACTCACAACGCATCTGGGTGAGGTCCTCTATCCGTAACTGGTCATCTTATTGATCTCCTATCGGATCATCCAACGAACAACATCATCTCTGGATCGATCTACTCTAGATCTGAGTAAGATTCTCCACACTGGAAATGTTCAACTCAACTGGGCCTACGTCAGCGCATCAAATCTGACGAATCACCTTCGTCTTTCAACTCCACTCAAGATAGACTAGCTATTTTCTGTCGCATCTCTGCCTGAAAGCTCCAGCGATCTCAGCTCGTAAGCTCTGAAAGTGACACCATATCCATCTTAGCAACAGCTGGGTCATCTATCTGCACGATAGACGACATCAAAACTCTGAGGTAGGATGTACATCAACAGTCCTATCACAACAGGCAGCCTCTAACAATGGCCCGATCATCCGGTGCAAAACCGAACGCTCGTCTCAACGAGAGGTCACAATACCAACACTAAATCGATACGTTCCTATGTCACAAGGAAAAACACGATGGTCAGTCCTCGTCCATGACGAGCTCGCCCTGACTGCATCACTAGCAGCGGCTCAATCTGCGCCCAAACCATGGTGACAGGAACCTCAAGCAAGTATCGACGAAAATAAATCAAATGGATGATAAGAATCAACAGATCCCAAAATGGATACATTATCATAAGGAGGAACGGAATCAGTGAGAGTATGCTCATGGAAATGAATAGAACCAAGGATCTCAAATGGATGTATGATCAAGGGAACGAAGAGAATCACAGATCTCAAGATATGTACATCCTAAGGTTTCTTAAGTCGAGTATCGTATCGTAAATATGCCGCGGAACATACGCACGGTACGTTACTCTACTCAAGCTACCTACTCCATCAATTAGGGTCAGCCTATGTAACAAAAGTTTGGGTCTAATACCCCCCTGTTCCAGTCTAAGTTCCGTAAGGTCAAGCCTAGGTTCCGAAATAAATTACGCCCTAGACTCCACATAGTCAAACCTAAACTCGAACCAAGGTTAAACCTAACGCTTTGATACCAACTTTGTCATGACCCAAAAATATTAGCTCGTGACCGGCACTTAAATCACGCAACGTCTACAGGCGTAACGTAACTTAAGCAAGCCGAAGCCCAGAAATCTAAACCCTTCAAAAGAAGTAAGTAATGAAACATTTGGAAACCTTAAGTAAAAAAAAACCTTAAACTTATTTTTTTCCTCTTGTTTTCTTAAAAATTTCGGCAGCACCTCCTTTGTAAAAACTAGCCCCGAAATGGGTACAATATAGAATATAAAGAAAGCATCCCCAAACGAGAGCAAATCACGCCCAACGACGGAAACAACCACCACAAGCATATATATGTATACTATGCCCAACGGCGAAGATCAACACAAAGGAAAATGAAAAGCAAGACATCAAACCCACCAAGCGAACATATAACCCATCACTCTAAGTCTCACAACTACAAGTCTTGCTAAGTCTTACTACATATACAAACACTAGTTTCTGATTGATGGAGTTGACTAGATACAATAGGAATAACAATATAAGAGTAGCACGAGCCAATGTGTACAACCTACCAAAAGCAAATCACCCGAATGTAGTTGTATGCCGGCGATGCCGCTACTGATCCATGTGGTCAACCTACAAGAATTGCGGCATAACGGGGGTGAGTTGCCAACTCGTGAGTAGAAAACATCAGCAGGTAGAAATCGAATAAAACAATGATTTCCTAGGTCAATTATATCATAAAAGTAATACTATGATATCTAGGGTGACCGTGTCTACAAATATGCCAATAGTAATCAATGCCTGTATGCATGTGGATCTCGTCCAATAATATAATCAATGCATGTATGCAGGTGGATCTCGTCCAACAATATAATCAATGCATGTATGCAGGTGGATCTCGTCCAACAATATAATCAATGCATGTATGCAGGTGGATCTCGTCCAACAATATAATCAATGCATGTAAATATATGAGGATATCAAAGAACGTGTATCCATCAATGACACGTCAAATCATGGAACCTGAGTGTCCAACACCGACACTCGAAACATCATGAAACCTGTGTCCAGCATCGACACCTAAATCCTCATATTTCAGGTGCCGCATCCTCAGATCGGTCCTCATATCCATCTCATATCAATTTCCAAAACGGGGTCCTCCGGACATCCTCCGAGTTTTATACAATCACCGGTAGGTAGTACTCCCTCCGCCAGGCTCATCGTCTACACCACAAAAATCACCTCTCTCCCCGGGGAACCATACCGGGTCCACCATATACCCGCAGACGGTGCCTCCCGCTCCTCGAATCGGGTTTCTAACACAAGTCTCAGGACCGAGAAAACTCATGGTGGACGCATCGAAATATCATATCAAGAGGAACCGGGTTTTTAAAACAATGCATATTTTCCTTTGAAATATAACCACGGTTCTCAAATCCAGAATCTTATGAAAACAACATCTCAATGCGTAATATCATAAAGCATGATGTATGCAACATATCACCGAAATGTGAGCATATCAAATATATCATGCAACCAAAGATAGTGATGTGAGCATAGCAAATATACCATGCAACCAAGTATAGTAATGTGACAATACTGAACAATCCAGAGTAGTAGCATGATGCTGCAATTCTACTATGTATGTGACATAGCAATTATCGATGATAAAGTGTGTGAGCCGGCCAATCTGTGTAAGTGTAACATACGCATCATCGATAATGGTATAGGTGTACTAGCACAGGTATATGTAATGCAATAAGAATGACATGAACGTAGCATAAGGTACATCATAAGCGAAATGCTAAAAGGTATACGTATCTATAATATATCCGAGTCGGTGAATCTATCAATCGGCATCCAGCCTCACAACATCACGTACGGTACAATCCATCGTACGGCAGCATTAACCAATTAGGGATTCTATCAACCTATACAACAATGAGGGTACGGACCTAACGTCTTGTACGACATATCACTCATGATTCACAACATTATATATATTTATATACCCATCTTCCAGGTCACATTCGTATCAATCTCATATCAGGGGACCGACAAAGGTATCCATTATCTCATATCGACTCGCATCTGTATAACGACATATCAACCAAGTCATCATATCTCATCGTATAATCTTTTCATCGCATCAATCTCTCACATCAAGTCATTTTACATATACATTCTATCTTATAAATCTCATGTCATGCTACTATAATTCTCATACTTAATCTCGTGCAACTATATATTTATATATCGTGATTTACATTCACTTTTCATATCCTTATATATATCAATTTGATACATCATTTTTATCATACTATGTCAAGGAGTCATGTCCCTATAGCTTTCACCTTATATCTCGATATATATATTCAATCATTCATATCACCTCTAACTAACTTTTAACCATATTTATAGTTTTTTAATATAGGTTTCTCTGACTATATTCTATATCTCGGTTTCCATTCATAATTTGCGGGGGTGCTATATGCTATCCACCCGACTTCCCCCGTAGATATAAATCTACTCACCTGTGGAACTCCTCGTCCAGGCGTAGTCGATGTGCTTCGTCGTCTCGGAATCCACGTTAGGGTACCTACAAATCAACATATATCGCAATGTTATAAAAACCAAGTCCGAAAATCGATACGGCACACGGTGCTCTCATAGGTTAGAACCTATAGCCTACGCATGCAAAAACAACCAAACAACTCTCGTCGTTGACGTACAAACGTCCAACGACCAAATACAATATTAAGTCTCAAAACGAAGAATCCCAATACCGGAAAACATAGCCAAAACCCTAACTAGGGTCGCTATTCGTGAAAACTGCCAAGCCAAAACCCAATCGTACCAATCGCTCATTCACAACACAATAAATATCTTACAAGATAATATATATTTCATCACTACGTCAAATAAAACTCACGTCTAATTTTACCGAAAACCTAGTAAGCATCTTTTAACCCTTTTAGTACAAATCTAGAAGTTTAAACAATTCTAGTGGCCACAATCATCACATAATAGCTTAATTAAGCCACATAAACCCTTGCTACAATTTTAATGTCACCCATATAAGATTTATTAAAAGTTAGTTTGCAATCAAGCTTAATTAGACAATTAGGAAAATAACAATTCACAATCTCATAACTAGGTTAGGTTTTCCATGTCTAAACTACTCCATTAACCATTACTAATAATCAAAACCCTAACTTGATCTTCATAACCCCCTCTTGAACTTCCAGACTTGCTAATTAAAACCATAATTAAACATCTAATTAACTAGATTAAAGCATTTAAACAACAACTAAAACTTAGGGTTAGATTTTATACCTCACAACTTGATTCTAAACTTGCAAGTAGACTTTCAAAATAGCCTCCAGATTGCTAACTTTCTTCATGACCCAAGCTAGATTAGGCTAATTAATAATGGGTAGGGATTTAACTTAGAGTTTGTGGGATTTTTCTTTGATTTATGATGAATTTTTGAAGCTTTTAGAAATGGAAATAGAGTGGGGAAAATGTTGGGGCAGCCGGAGGGGGGAGGGCTCGGCCAAGATGGAAGAAAAGAGAATGTTGTGGATGTGTGTGGAAAAATCTAGGCTAATAACATCATTAAGGCTTAATTAATGCACCTCCCATCATGTCACCTCTTAATCCTTTTTCTTTTCTAATTTACTTTAAACCCTAGAAAAATCTAGAACACTTAGATATTTTGAGAAGAAGACAACAATGCTTAATCTTGTAATAAGTTGGCATGGTTAACATTTGCATAATTAACCCAAACCAATTTGTAATTACTACTAATTAAGTGTATAATTAAAAGCTTATAATAATATTCTAATTAAGGAAAAATATTTAAGTGAACTCAAAATTATAAGCGACTAACCAAATACCGCATACTAGCAATTTCCTAGTTAAACTAGGTGCATTTACGTTTATACTGAAAAATGATTATATTCCGGTTTTTACGGAAAACACAAATTATTTACCGATTAATGGAAAATCCACCTAAGCGATTTCTGAAACGTTACAAGAGTTAGATCTAAACGGATGCTGGGATTGTCCCAATCAAGGTACATAGACACCATACTAAAGAGGTTTAGTATGGAAGATTCCAAGCGTGGGAATTTGCCCATGATCTCGGGAATCACTCTCTCCAAAGAGATGTCCCCCAAGACTGGTTTGGAGAGGGCTCGCATGCAAGGCATACCTTATGCTTCGGCGGTCGGGTCTATTATGTATGCGATGTTATGTACCCGACCGGATGTAGTGTACGCACTTAGTATTGTAAGCAGGTATCAATCGGATCCTAGGGAGAATCACCGGACAGTTGTGAAGAACATTCGTAAGTACTTGAGAAGGACTAAAGAAATGTTCTTGGTGTATGGTAACAGTGAACTCTAAATGGAGTTCTTTACCGATTCGAGCTTCCAGAGTGATAAGGACGACTGTAAGACAGTCTCGAGTTTTTTCTTTACCCTCAGTATAGGGACGGTATGTTGGAAGAGTTCCAAGCTAGATACCGAAGAAGACTCGACGATGAAGGGTGAATACATCGCTACTAACGATGCTACCAAAGAGGCTGTCCGGATGAAGTGTTCATGTGATGAACTTGGTTCCTACCATTTTGTATCAAATACTTATGTATTGTGATAACAATGGAGTTGTGGCTTTGGCCTAGGAACCCCGGTCCCATCAGTGATCCAGACATATTCTTAGGCAGTATCACCTGATCAGGGAGATGGTTGATCTCCAGGCGATCGAGGTCAGGAGAGTTGAGACGTAGAATAACACGGTGGATCCACTCACCGAGGCCATACCCCAGATACAATTTGAGAGATTTTGTGATGTTGGGTATAAAATACTACAACAACTGGCCTTAATGCAAGTGGAAGATTGTTAGTTGTATGTATGCCCTAGAGGCCATTATTGTACATGATTGTATATTATAATGGATGCTTGGACATATATAGGGAGGACTTTCTTGCTCGACATGATAGTATGCTATCTGGTTACTCTTTATCTTAACATGTAGACTAGTATTGTGATACTGTCTTGTTCTCACATGTTGGTAAAGACTTTAGGATGTGTACTTGACTACCAGGATTATGATGCAGATCATGATAATGGGACCAAGGTAGTCCGCAAGTTCATCCTTTAATTGTTCCTAGTTGTGGGTGTATCGAGACGGGGCATCGATATTCCAGAGTAGACTAGCGTATACGTTTCTTGATCCATTTGATGGGTGATGGATGATCCCATATCCATTGGTGTTTGACATCAAAGATTGTATACGGGTGCTCAGTGGAGACTGGGTACACTGAACAGGACTCGCCGAGAACTCCTAGATGGTATTATACCTAATGTCGGATAGCAGTTCTCTGGTGACACTGGTACAGGTTAGTCTGTAGACTTGATATCGTCATAGAGTCTTGTGTGATTCCCACTGTGCTTTGATTTCCACTCTACCACGTTCAAGAGAGCGTGCAAACAGGTGGTTTTAGGTACAGTCCCGAGTGATATAGAGGCAATAAGCGATAGGAGGGGTTTCGTCTCTCTCGGTATTGGGGGTTGATGTTGCGCTATGCTCGACTGGCCATGACCGGATGTCCCTGGCCAGTGCTGATACCGAGATTTACCGGTAAGTGTTATCAGTAGTTTGTCGACCCGTTATGAGCCTCACATTGGCATGACTTATCAAGTTATTGGGGTTTGACGTTTACCACACCCAGACTCGATATGTGACATATCAGACGAAGAGACCGGACTGTACGGTAGTGTTACTTATTGGATTCACGGGAGTATGAACAAGCTTGCTTGTTGATCTTCTGATCGCTCAATATCTGGATAGCCGTTACGTCCAGCTAGTACCGTTGATAGTTTGTAGGTGGCTGATATGATCATCACCTACTGCTAGCGTATTGACGAGTCTTTAAAGTCCTACACAGTGGTTTTCTAGCTCATGCGAAATGAAGTAGAGCACATATGTGATATGTGCGGGACCGAGATTGATACGTGTATGTGATATAGTATTCTAATCTCGCGATATAGGTTATATGTGATATAACCGAATTGTTGAATCAAGGGTTGATTCAATAATTTGTTATATGTATATTTGATATACATGTAAATGATATTAGTCGGTTGTATGTGATATAGCCGGATTATTAAATTAAGTGTTGATTTAATAATTTAATGTATAATTATATATTTGATATATTAATATACATTAACTAATATTAGCTTAATTAATAAATTGTTTTCTCAAAATACATAGATATATATATGATATATATTAATGTATTTATTTATGGGTCATGCTAGATGATACATTGGACTTAGGTGTATGAGACTCATACCAAAGTAAAGATAATTTGGGTGTTTAAATATTAAGGGAAAAATCAAAATTAGGTGGAAATTAGCATGGCTAAGATGCTTGTGGAAGCATGTAGAAGCCTTGACTTAAGTCCACTAATTTTGTTTTACTATTAATATTTATTAACCTAACCATTATCTTTAACCATGGTTAAGTCTCTACATGAGTTTACATGAGATATTTTCTCACCCATGGTTGATAACTTGATCACTTGAGCTTCTTCTTCATCTCCTTCTTTTGCTTTCTAGCTTTCAAGTGAGGTGAAAAAGAAAAAGAGAAAAGTAATTCTAAAGTGAGCAAAATTCCTACTTCATCAATCTATACCAAACTAGCTATTTAGTATAAGTTGTTTTCTTCACTAATTCATCAATTAGTGAAGAGGTAGCTTGAGTTATCGATTCTTCGATGTAGATCATTTTCGGCCTCGAAGATCTTTGAGCAAGCTCGTTCCTTTCGCCTAGTAGAGTTTAAGGAGAGTCCGAGACACCACTACTTGGAGCAAAGGGACTACTACACGGAGCTTTAGAAGTGAAGGACCAGTCTACAAAGGTTGTATTCTTATATCACTTAGTGTAAAGTTTGTTTACATGCTATAAAAACCCTAATTCTCTAGTTAGATCCTTGGTCGGGCTCGCATGACACCCTAAAATTTTTTAAATAGCATACTTGATGCGCACGTAATACCGTCGGGGGTACTAAGCGAACCTAGCACTACTATCTGACAATAGGTATAGTACCAACTAGCATGTTCCCGGCGAGTCCGTCCGATCTACTCATAACCCAATGAGCACCTGCATACTATCTTTGGTAAACAAACTAACACCGATGGCTTGTGAGACCTGGCCACCTCTCCTCATCGGGGTCTTGATCAATATACACTAGTCTACTCTGGAGTATCGATGCCCAGTCTCGATACTCCTACGACTAGGGACATTTAAGGAGATGCTTATAGACCACCCAACTCCCACGTATATGATCGCCATCATAATGCTGGTAGTCAAGCAAGAATCATATGAGCTCTATCAACATGTAATAGTGATTTATAATACTACATAAAGCATGTACATGATGATAAAGACAAACCAGATAGCATACTATCATCTCGAGTAAGACTGTTTTATCCGTATAGGCCCCCCTCAATCATCGCAATCGCATTCCTGCGATCCAATAATTGACTTTAAGGAACTATAGCCAACAATCTCCCACTTGCACTTAAGGTTAATTATTGAGGTGTAGCATACTCACAGCCCGTGTGATACCAAACACCCAATTTTTCTACTAATCAGTTTCACAAAGCTCGTTTGTGAAACTATTGCGTTCGAGAAATAGCCTCAGTGAGTGGATCCACTCCAATGTTTCTTTCTATATCGCTCTTTATCTCAACTTCTCGGAGAAAGCTATCTCCCGAAATGAGCAATACCTGTTTTAGAATATGTATGGATATCTGATGGGACCCAGTTCACAAATGAACTCCAAATCCAGCAAACTTTTTAGACTGTATCGTCCACTGAATTTAATCAGTATCCTGCGCCTGCCTTCCTTAGTATCTGCTTAGACCACCTGTCTAAACTACTGCCCCTCATGTGAGGGAAAACTATAACTCTGGCAGTCGCTCTGTCATCCAGGTCACCTTGGAAGCCTGGACTGATAACCGTCTCCAGATGGAAGCTGTCATTACCATATCCCTAGAACATCCACTTATGTTCATAAACTGCTTCCCAACGTTTCTCCAGGATTGGATTAATATATGCTTATTGCAGCTAGTGTAAAACAATATCTGGCATTGTACTTGATATCTTATAATTGACTCAATTGCCTAAGAAAGTGATATACTATTATGCAAATCCCTCTCCTCTTTAGTCTGTAAGACATCCTTTAGAGAGGGCGACTCCATCACCTGCAGGTACACCACCATGCCAGGAGTCGTCCATTCTAAAACACTTTTAGAATAGTGTCAAAGTACCAAAATTGGGAAACTTCCCAAATCTAGATCTAAAACCATAGATCTAGTAACCATAATGCTTGATATTATATCTAGATCCTATATGGAGAAACCCCTTGTGACAACTACAGTATATAATCGATTGTAGTATAGGAATATCACTTCCTATCAAGTGCATGTCATCCAAATACCTGGACATCACTCTCTACTACTTTCTTACTAGATCCATCTTCTATTTTGATGAAGTTAAAGCCTATGACTGTCACATCAAAAATAGATGATCTATCTCTGCTATACTTGCTTTAGTTTATAAATAGGCACAAGCAACTTGTCCACTATACTTCTGCTGCTCCCACTGACTACAACAACCCTCTGGCAGAGTCATATACACATGCACTTCTAAAGCTAGTTTAGAACGACATTATACTCATCCTCCTACCGGGTCTTATAGTCTAGAACAGTATCAATGGCAAGTCTGGGTAAATAAGAACCTCCCTGTCACCGTCTCTGTAAAGACTGAAGTACCTTTAGGGTGCCTGAGGTTACCCACCATATCTGCGGAGTGGCTAATGGAATGTCAAAACTAATTGAATTCTCAGGTTATATTAAGTTTTTAGTAATCGTTTGTGGTTCTGGAATCACTTCCAGTTCTACCATACTCCCACAAATGTTTTCTGAAAAGAATCCATTTTACTAAAACTGGTGGCGAGTCAAGAACAATATAACTATTGATCTTCCTGATGGTAGAAAGTTAACCCTCGTCAAAGCCCGGGATAACCCACAAACTGCCCTTACTGAAATGTGCCTTGAGTTCGTCCAGATTTTGGTTTTAAGCATCAGCTGGACTACTCCTTATACCTTAACATTGTTAAGATACGAATCCATTTTATATACCATATAGAAACAAATGCACTAATTTAATTCGAACTAGATTCAATATACATGCAGCTGTCTCTAGTGCATATCAATCAAGTGGAAGGAGGCCAAACAACATTACTCATCTAGGAGTGCATCCATATATGAGTAACCTGAAAGAGAAGCAAGTTCTCAAAACCATTACTATCAACCGAATACCTAGCACAAGTATCTACATCTTCGATCACCCTAAAGAATCCTGAAACTTGCAATATATGGTTCTCTACTTTATTCTTATACCTATAACTTCTCAAAATCCGGACCTTATATTTCAATGAAATACCTGTCTAAAACTAGAGAAGTCATGAGTAGATAGAATATAGTACGAGCACCAACCCCTTTTGTCCTAATGGACTTTGGACAACATACAATACTTTGTATAAGTCCTCTGAGTTTAATATCTCAAACCCTGTGCGTCGTAGGTTGAAAACTGTGCTATGGTTAAGAAGAATTACACCATTGTTGAATGATCCTTACCCAATCACCAACTGATATAGGTAAATGTCAAAGACATAATATCAAAAAGTTATATCTCACTTTATAAAATAAACGTATGGATATATCAGTTTGAAATTGGTGCATAACAACGGATATTCAAAACTAAATATTTGCCGTCAGGCAAAACCCAGGCGATTTTCTCAAATATCATCAATTACAAAGAATTCCGATATACAGAGGATCTAATCATCCAATTCCCAATATCTTACTCCCACTCACCATCTGTAACGCTATACAGATGTGAGAATCAAATATGATAAATACATATCCTGGAGTTAGAATAAACTGGGAAAACAGTTTTCAATTAACATCGTACAGTGAAACTGAAACATGAAAATGTTTCGAAGGGGTATCCGGGTGTTCCTAGTAATGCCTTTTCCACTATCCTGATTCATGTCAGTAACCATATACTTACTTGCTCTCTCTCCAATCCCTTTATTTGTCTTTACTTATTACCTTCTGTACACCACCCTTAGGCTAAAAGGTGTTCTTCCTTTCCTACCTTTTGGCACCAGACTATGGTTTGGAAGAATATTATCCAATAAGCGTAATAGGTGTACTCTCCTAATCCTAGGAGCCCATGCAACCTGAGAGAAGGTTAAGATAAAAGACAACCCGAATAATCCTATTTTATTTCTCCTGAGCCGGAAACTATCCTCGAACTGGAACAAGTTCCTTCGAGTTCGTATGTAACTATACGATGGCATATCCAAGCAATATGGATGTTCATAGTGATACGATGTGTTCTGGAGAAATGCAAAGTGGATGTAGGAGTGGCGGGGGTATATGTTGTTTTGTCGTGAATGATAGCAGTCGCAATTTCCTTTACCCTTACTCTAATCCCTTTATATGTCTTTACTTATTACCTTCTGTACACCACACTCAGGCTAATTGGTTTTCCTCCTTCCCTACCTTTCAGCACCAGCCTGAGGTTTGGAAGAAGACTATCCAATAAGTACAATAGGTGTACTCTCTCCTAATCCTAGGAGCTCTCGCAACCTGAGAGAAGGTAAAGGGAAAAGACAACCGAATAATTCTATTCAATTTCTCCAGAACCAAAATCCATCCCCGAACTGGAACAAGTTCCTTCGAGTTCATATGTAACTATACGATGGATTATCCAATAAATATGGATCTTCATAGTGATACGGGGTGTTCTGGAGAAATGCAAAAGGGAAAGAAGGAGCGGCAAAGATATATGCGAATAACTGACAATCCAAAAGCCAAAATTTAAGAAGGTTCGGTTAACTTGGTTTATGAGTTTTAGTTTAGGTCGGGTCATGGTCGTTGCTAGAGAGAGAGAGAGAGAGAGAGAGAGAGAAGAAATACACAGCGTGCACTCTAATCTAGATCAGAATAGATAATCACTTTATCTAATCAGGATGGCTCCCACCGTTTCCTCGAATTCTCCTCCAAACCCTAAAAGGAGAATTAGTCGGGATCATCTAAAATCGCCCGAGGAGTAATCCTACTCATCAGTGACAATCGGGATCCAACAATCATCACATGATAGCTTGATGGAATCCACTCAAGTCACCACACTCTAGAAGGTATGCGCATGCCTGGATAGTTTCCTGTATGTTTGAAACTCCCGATGCGATTTTTTTACCCAAACGACTTATGACCTTGACTAGGTCAACATATCATAAATCGCAAGTCAAGTTCAACGCGTCATTATCCTGATTAATTAGACCCACCCATACGAGCCCTTGACCAGGTCAACAAGACCATACAACTGTCCTAACCAATCGCATATCCATGCAACAGGAAAATACTACAGAGCTACCGAACACTGCATCTTGACTAGGTCAACATACGTAGCACGAATACTAAGCAATACTCGTCTGAAATGACGGAGGGCTATGGCTGGTTTTTGGAGATAAACCTTTAACGTAATGAACTTGATATCGTTGAAGAAATCCACGTGGTTTTACAAATATATGTTGGCGAAAACTTTTGCTAAAGAGGTCACTCCTTGTGAAGTGATCTCGGCTCTTTTCCCATTGAATGAGGTGCAGAATATTCCAAACTGAATACCACGATGCAAAGCAAAAGAATCGACTATAGTGAAGTTATTACGATAACGCAAACTTTTGCTCAAGAGGTCACTCCCGGTGAAGGGATCTCGGCTTTTGCCTCGTCAAATGAGGTGCTGGATATTCATAATCGAATACCGCTGTGCAAAGCAAAAGAAAACATCTGTAATGTCTGTTTTCAAAAAACTTGGTTCCAACAAAATCAAATAGGTTTGTTTTATCCTTGTATTAATTAGAATCAACGCAGTCCCATCAATTAAACATATCACACCACAGAAAGGAACGAAAATATAATGTACGTATATGCCATCAGCATTCGCCACTGGGCCCTGTCATCACCCGTTAGGTTACTTAACTAACGGCAGAGCGGGAGCTGGACTAGAACGGGTGCAAAATATATACAACATCTACTAGTATATATATAAATATATATAAAATTCATCCCAAGCATAATATAAAGCAACATCACAGTATCTCAGCTAAGCAACATAGAGTGGTGGATAATCCTGGAGTCTAAGGTTTCACTTGAGCCGCAAATAAGACCCGACGTTCCCTGTCGTGTAGAGAGCTTGTTCAATGAAAACCTAGACCCCTACGTGCACGACAAGTTACCCGCCAATCCTAGAACCGAGGCAACCGCAATTATCAAAGTGAATAGGCCACCCAGCACATCACGGAATCCGGTAACTTGAGCGCCCTATCTTGGGTCAAACTATACCCCCTACGAGTGCGGCTAATAGCCCGCCAATTCTAGAGTAAGGTCCCCTCCGTCTCAACGCCATGAGATGCGGACCCGTTTCCCTCTAGAACCCAACTATTCATGCACTCCACCGCGGGGTAATCCTTGTATATAAAAGAAAATATATGTACAAGGGTGACATCGACCTCAACCCGGTCGTGCCCCAAACAAATAATATACAAACGGGCAGAGACGGCAGTCCACATGTCGGACGCTCGCCCCGCAATATCAAATGTACAAATGAATCTAAACTATACTACCATTGCACCACTGGTTATCCACCACGACGATCCAACCACAACCACAACACCACACAGAACATCAATGTGAATGTCATGTTCGCAAACTCGTCTAAAAGACATATAGCAGTTAGACGGGTAATACCGCTCTAATGACATTCACGGTCGTAGATAGTAATGTATGTACTGAAATCAACGATGCAAGATTTCAAGTTCTGAAACTTTCCAAGTTCCCCCCAAAGCAAAGACAACACTAAATGAAATCTGGGGAAAACAAAAAGACCAAAAACACCAATTTACAATACCCAAGACACAGAATGAAAATGGGGCCCATTGTCAATAGTAAAAAAGGTGAGGCCGGGAATTTTTGCAATGTGGCCGGCCAAATTTTCATGAATATGCCTCGTTTTCATTATGTATCATTCTCATGTTATAACTAAGACTTTGCACTTGTTTCAAAACCGAAAAACTGAGATTTCAAAACCCACTCTCTGTATTAAATTACAAGAATAGCTCTCATCCGTATATACATACCCGTATCCATATTCCGATAAAATACGAATACAACGAGACGAAAATAATCCAACAATATAATACTAGAATCTGGCTTAAACCAAAGCCATTAGTATATCCGTCCGAATCATGATATGTGCACAAGTGCACGTATATGATCGAACCATGCCTAAAACCATACGGCCTCTACATCGTTTCGTCCGAAGCAGGGAAACCCTCTGTGTGGGACTCTAAAGACTCGTCAATACGCTGGCAGTAGGTTTAACCACAAGCACATCAGCGGCACTAGCTGTACGTAACGGCTACCCAGGTATTGAGCATAAGGGAGGCCGACGAGCAAACTCATCCTGAAACCCCTATTGAGCCTGACAGCAATATCCGTACAGTCCGGTCTGTTCGTCTATGAGTATCGCATATTGAGTCTAGGCGGTGGATAAAGTCAGATCCCTAATAACACGATATTTAGTGTCGGTATGAAACCCATCACCACTTGAGAAACTTCTGATCCAAATCAGTAATTCTTGACTACCTTGGCCAAGGATTTCTGGTGATGGCCATCCATGCACAACGCAACATCAACCCCCAATACCGAGAGAGACGAATTCCCGACGATCCGCTCAATGCCTCCATGTGGCTCGGGACTGTACCTAACTAAAACCTGTTTGCATGACTTTTTTGAGCCGTGGTAGGGTATTAATCAAAGTGTTGGCTATAGTTCCCTCAAGGCAATTATCATAGTCGCATGCAGGTGATTATGATGATTGAGGAAGGACCTATACCGGTAGAACGGTCTTACTCGAGATGATAGCATGCTATCTGGTTTGTACATGCTTTATATGGTATTACAGATCACTATTACATATTGATAGAGCCCATAGGATTCTTTCTTGACTACCAGCACTATGATGGCGATTATATACGTGGGAGCTGGGAGGTATATAAGCACATCCTTAAATGTCCCTAGTCGTGGGAGTTTTGAGACTGGGCATTGATACTCCAGAGTAGACTAGTGTCTACTGATCGAGACCCCGACGAGGGGCGGTATCCAGGTCTCACAAGCCATTAGTGTTAGTTTGTTCACCTAAGATAGTATACAGGCGCTCATTGGGTTATGAGTACACTGGACAGACTCGCCGGGAACCTGCTAGTTCGTAGTATACCTATTGCCAAATAGCAGTTCCCAGGTGACATATGTGCAGGTTTGTCTGTCGACCTGAGATCGTCATTTATCTCGTGTGAGTTCCCACTGTACTTTGATTACTACCCTACCACGGCTTAAAGGAGTCGTGCAAACAGGTTTTAGTTGGGTACATTCCCGAGCCACATGGAGGTAGTGTGCGGATCGTCGGGGATTCGTCTCTCCCAGTATTGGGGGTTGATGTTGCGTAGTGCTCGGCTGGCCATCACCAGAAATCCTTGGCCAAGGTAGTCGAGAATTACTGATATAGGATCTGTAGTTTCTTAAGTGGTGATGGGTTTCATACCGACACTAAATGTCGTGTTATTAGGGGTCTGACTTTATCCACCCCCTAAACTCGATATGCGATACCTATAGACGAACGGACCGGACTGTATGGATATTGTCACTATCAGGCTCGGTAGGGTTTCAGGAAGAGTTTGCTTGTCGGCCTCCCTTTCGCTCAATACCTGGGTGGTCGTTACATACAGCTAGTGCCGCTGACATCCTTGTGGTTAAACCCACTGCCAGCGTATTGATGAGTCTTTAGAGTCCCACATAGAAGGTTTTCCTGCTTCGGGCGAAACGATGTAGAGGCCGTATAGTTTTACGGCAGGGTTCAATCATATACATGCACTTGTGCACAGATCATGATTCAGATGGATAATACTAGTGGGCTTTGATTTAAGCTGGATCCTAGTATTATATTATTGGATTATTTTCGTCACATTGTATTCATATTCTTTGGAATACGGATACGAGTATGTATATATAATGAGGGGTATTCTTGTAATTCTTTACAAGAATGTTTCTAGAAGATGCCATCTCATTTAGATTTAACCATTTAGTATTAAATGGTTAATGAGGTGGAGGATGAGGTGATTAGTGGCATTAATTAGAGCATGACTCATGAGGTGACTCATGGGGGCATGTTAAACATTTTTTTTGGGTTGTGAGATATTTTGGAGATATTTTCTTGACTTGAGGTATTTATTTTGGATGCTTGAAAATATCTCACAACACAACACTTGACCATTTTTTTCTTTTCTTGAGTTGCCATGCCTCTCTCTCTCATCCTCATGCTTCATCTTCTACCTCCACCCTACAAGTCTCATGAGTTAAGAAACCTAGGGTGTCTTGAGATAAATTAATCCTTCACTGCTCTCTACTTCTCCTAGGGTATCTAGTGTAGCGATCTAGGTAGCCTAGTTACCTCGACTATTGAGATAGGAGCTCGTTTCATAAATCCTCGGGTGGATCATCTTCGATGAAGGGAGACCGGAGATCAAGCTTGATCATGGTGGCCTCTAGGAGGTTGGGAAGGTGGTTGAAGACCGAAGGACAAGGATCGATTCGGTGTAACCATTCCTAACTCTTTATATTGTTTGCTAGTTTAGGGTAGATCCGGGCATCGGGTTCTGTTAGTGCCAGTTTAGAAAATTTTTGTTCCGCATTTGGTCACGGATTGATGGCCGGAGCGCTAGCGAAACCCAACACAAAGTACAATGGGAACTCACACGTGACAAATGATGATCTTAGGTCGACAGACTAATCTGTACACATGTTACCTGGGAACTGCTATCTGACAATAGGTATAATACCAACTAGCATGTTCCCAGCGAGTCTGTCCGGTGTACTCATAACCCAATGAGCACCTGCATACTATCTTAGGTGACCAAACTAACACCAATGGCTTGTGAGACCTGGCCGCCACCCCTCGTCGGGGACTCGATCAGTATACACTAGTCTACTCTGGAGTATCGATATCCAGTCTCGATAGTCCTACGACTAGGGACATTTAAGGATGTGCTTATATACTACCAAGTTCCCACGTATATGATCGCTATCATAATGCTGGTAGTCAAGAAAGAATCATATGGGCTCTATCAACATGTAATAGTGATCTGTAATACCACATAAAGCATGTTCATGATGATAAAGACAAACCGAATAGCATACTATCATTTCGAGTAAGACCGTTCTATCCGTATAGGTCTTCCCTCAATCATCGCAATTGTGTGCCTGCGATCCAATAATTGACTTGAGGGCACTATAACCAACAAAAACCACCTGTTTTCATGACTCAGTAGAGCCGTGGTAGGTTGGAAATCAAAGTACAGTGGGAAACACACAAGTCTCTATGACGATCTCGGGTCTACAGACTAGCCTGTATAAGTGTCACCTGAGAACTGTTATTCGACGATAGATATAATACCATATAGGAGTTCTCGGTGAGTCCGTTCAGTGTACTCAGTCTCCAAAGAGCACCCGTATACAATCTTTGATGTCAAACACCAATGGATATGGGATCATCCATCGCCCCCTCAACTGGGTCGAGAAACGTATACGCTAATCTACTCTGGAATATTGATGCCTCGTCTCGATAGATCCATGACTAAGAACAATTAAGGATATGCTTATAGACTACACATGTCCCACTAGTATGATCTGCATCATAATCACGGTAATCAAGCTGATATCCTATGGTCTTTATCAACATGTATCAAATGAACTGTATACACATTCAAGTGAACATGTTAAGATAAAGAGCAACCAGATAGCATACTATCTTGTCGAGCAAGAAAGTCCTATATATATATATGTGTGTGTGTGTGTGTGTGTGTGTGTGTGTGCACCATACAAATAATGGCCTCTAGGGCATACATATATCCAATAATCTCCCACTTGCACTAAGGCCAATTATTGGCGTACCTCATACCCAACATCATTCGCTTATGTTGTGGCTGTGGTAAGGCCTTGGTGAGTGGATCCACGGTGTTATTCTTTGTGTTTACTCTCCGAATCTCAATTTCACGGTGATCAACTATCTCCGGATCAAATAATATCGCCTCAGGATGTGTCTGAATCGTTGATGGGACCTAGGCTCTTTAGCCAATGCCATAGCCCCATTATTATCACAATACACTGGTATTGGATCAATAATGGTAGGAACTACTCCAAGTTCCGAGATGAACTTCCACATCCAGATGACTTCTTTGGCAGCATCATTTGCAACAATGTACTCAGCTTCCATCGTCGAGTCTGCAATAGTGTTCTGTTTGGAACTCTTCCAACAAAGCCCCCCTCCATTGAGAGTAAATACAAACCCCGAGATAGATTTGCTGTCATCCTTATCACTCTGGAACCTAGAATCGGTAAAGGCCTCCATCTGGAGATCCCCATTACCATATACAAAGAACATTTCTTTAGTCCTTCGCAAGTACTTAAGAATGTTCTTCACAGCGGTCTAGTGTTTCTCCCCTGGATTAGATTGATACTTGCTTACTACACCTAGTGAGTAAACAACATCAGGGAGAGTACATAGCATCGCATACATTATAGATCTTATGGTAGAAGTGTAGGGTATAATACTCATGCGAGCTCTCTCTTCATCAGACTTTGGACAAAAGTCTTTGGAAGGAGTGATTCGTGACAAGCGGGTAAAATACCTCGCTTGGAATCTTCCATACTAAACCTCTTTAGGATGGTGTTATTGTACCTTGATTGGGACAATCCCAATAATCTCTTAGATCTATCTTTATTGATCTTAATGCCCAAAATGTATGAGGCATCACCCAGGTCCATCATGGAGAACCTTTGTGACAAGAATAGTTTGACCGATTGTAGCATAGGAATGTCGTTTCCTATCAAGGGAATGTCATCCACGTACAATACGAGGAATGTGACAGTAATCCATACAATCTTCTTATAAATACAAGGTTCATCTACATTTTTGACAAAATCAAACTCTTTGATTGTATTATCAAAGTAGATGTTCCAACTCCGTGATGCCCCTTTTAATCCATAAATGGATTTAAGCAACCTACATTCCTTTTCGCTGCTCCCACCATCAATGAAGACTTCCGGCTGATCCATAAAAACGTACACTTCTAAATCACCGTTTAGAAATGCAATTTTAATGCCCATCTGCCAGATTTCATAGTCATAGTGAGCAGCAATAGCAAGTAGGATCCTAATGGATTCAAGCATTGCTACTGGAGAGAAAGTCTCGTCATAGTCCAGTCCTGATCTTTGACGAAATCCTTTCGCTACAAGCCTTTCTTTAAAGGTCTCCACCTGTCCATCTACACCGATCTTTTCCTTAAAGATCCATTTGCACCCTACGGGTTTTACTCCAGAAGGTGAAACTTCCAAAGTCCATACTTTGTTGGTGTGCATGGACTCCATTTCGGATCTCATAGCATCCAGCCACTTTACTGAGTCACCACTCATGATAGCTTGCTGAAAACTAGTAGGGTCATCATCATCCATGATGCAATCTTCTCTATCACCATCAATGAGGAAACCATAGTATCTCTCCGGTGGGCGAGAAGTCCTACTAGATCTACGGAGTGACTGAGGTTCGTGAAGTTCTATTGCAACATCGGGTTCAACCAAATCGTTATTAGTTATTTGTGGTTCTAGAACTTATTCTAGTTCTACCGCATTGCTATCAGTATTATTTGTAAAAATTCATTTTCTAAAAATGTGGCATACTGAGAAACAAACACTCTTTGTTCCTCCTTGTAGTAGAAAAGATGAATGTTTTAGACATCCCACAAATGTACATAGAACCGACCTTGTCTCGAGTTTGTCTGGATTCTTCTTTTTAACAAAAGCTGGACAACCACATATCCTAACACATTTAAGAGATGGTCTCTTCACATACCAAATCTTATATGGAGTGGTAGGAACGGTTTTGGTTGGAACCCTGTTCAATAAATATACTCCAGTCTCCGATGCATGTCCCCAAAAGGAAATTGGTAACTCAGCATCACTCATCATTGAATGTAATCTATCTAATAGGGTACGATTCCTCCGTTCTGATACACCGCTGTGCTGTGGTGTGTAAGGAGGAGTGAGCTGAGAGAGAATCCCATTCTCTTTTAGGAAGTCTAAACACTCTGTATTTAAATACTCTCCTCCTCGATCTGATCGAAGTTTCTTGATGCTCAAATCAATTTGTTTTTCTACTTTAAGTTTATACTCCTTGAATTTTTTGAAAGCTTCAGACTTATGTTTCAACAAGAACACGTGTCCGAACCTCAAGAAATCATCAGTAAAAGTTATGAAGTAAGAATAACCGCCTCTAGAATGTGTAGAAATCGGTCCGCATACATCACTTTGTATAAGGCCTAAGAGTTCAGTAGCTCTCTCTCCGTGTCCAGTAAACGGAGTTTTGGTCATTTTACTCTTGATGCAAGACTAACAAGTCGCATAAGATCTATATTCAAAATGATTTAAATATCTATCTTTATGAAGCTTGGTTAGTCTTGTTTCGTTAATATGACCAAGTCTACAATGCCAAACAAAAGCTTTATTTATATTTGAAGTTTTTCTTTTGTTTGTGTGTTGTATATTGAAAACCGTGCGTTGATTTAGGATGAAAATTCCGTTATTCAGTGTACCATACCCAATCAACTGTTGATTCAGGTTAATGTTCATAACATTGTTTTGTAACACAAAATGATATCCTTCATTGTCCAACAAAGGTATGGATATTATATTAAAGAGCATACTTGGTACAAAATAACATGGGTTCAAAACCAATATACATCCCGAGGGCAACCCCAGGTGATACTCTCCCACTGATACAGCATGTATATTGGAACCATTTCCAACCCGGAGAGTGTGGTCATCAGTCTTCAAAACTTTGCTATTTCTCTATCCCTGAACACAATTGCAGATGTGAGAACCCAAACCATAATCTAATATCCAGGTTGCAGAGTTTATAGAAAAACAGTTTTCAGTGACGAACACACTATTAGTTATATGTATGCCCTAGAGGCCATTACTGTACATACGATGTATATTGTAGTGGATGCTTGGAAATATATAAGGAGGATTTTCTTGCTCGACATGATAGTACGCTATCTGGTTGTACTTTATCTTAACATGTACTCTGATTGTCTCTATGTTACATGTTGATAAAGCCCTTAGAATATGTACTCGACTACTGGGACTATGATGAGATCATAATAGTGGGGCCATGGTAGTCGGCGAGTACATCCTATAACTGTTCCTAGTCGAGGGTGTATCGAGACAGGGCATCGATACACCAGAGTAGACTAGCGTATACGCATCTTGATCCATATGATGGGCGATGGATGATCCCATATCCATCGGTGTTTGACATCAAGGATGGTGTACGGGTGCTCAGTAGAGACTGGGTACACTGGACGGACTCGCTGAGAACTCCCAGATGGTATTATACCTCACGTCAGATGGCAGTTCTCCGGTGACACTGGTACAGAGTAGTCTGTTGACCCGAGATCTTCATAGAGTTTTGTGTAATTCCCAATGTGCTTTGATTTCCATCATACCACGTCCGAGAGGGCGTGCAAAAAGGTGGCTTTTGGGTACAGTCCCGAATCACATGGAGGCAATGAGCGATAGGAGGGGATTCCTCTCTCCCGGTATAGGGAGTTGATGTTGTGCTGTGTTCGATTGGCTATTGTAAGTCTACGCTAGCGCCCCGGCCGTCTTCAGACGCCAAATGCGGAATAAAAACTTTTTAACTGGCGCTATCGTATACTTTAACCCGGATCTGCCATTATTGCTAAACTAACAAACTGTAAAGAGTGTAGAAAGGTTATACCGAACGATCCGAGTCCTTCGTTCTTTAACCATCATCCCACGCTCCGTTGCGGCTGCTCCGATCTCGTCGATCTCCGATCTGCTCGTCCAGATGGCACCACATCACCGATTCTTTAAACGGGCTCCCGCCTCTGACTTGAGGCAACTCGATCGTCAAGTTTGCTAGAAGAGACGACCAAGATTGATGTAGAGAATGAGTAGATGACTTTGTCTCGTTCCGTCCAAAACTGTGGACGGACGGTTAATGAAGTTGCCGAGGGAATTGGGTGATGGAATGAAATGAACTGTAAAATTCCATGCACCCCAAATACTATCATAATCTTTTTCTCTCTAAAATGAAATCAACCAAGTGAAGTGAGGAGGAGAGAGAGGGCCGGCCACTATATAGAAGGAGGGAGGTGACCGTAGGAGAAAGAGGGTGACCATAAGACATGAAGCTTATCTTGAAGAACAAATATCTTAAGCTTAACAAAAAATGGAGGAAATCAAAGCATGAGTCACTAATACACATCATCAAGCCTTTAATGCATCCAATGAAAACACAACACCAATTAATCCTAGTCACCTCATCTAGAATCTTCTAGAACACTGAGTCACTCTCATCCAAGAAAAGATAAATCCGTCTTTAACCGAATGTTAAAAGACGGCTGATAGAAAACTGGAAACTGGCAACTTCCAAAAGTGATCCTGAAACGACTTTCAGGATAACCCCGTATCTGTATAAATTTACCCGCATTTGTATTACGACCGAATACAAATGCAACTGAGACAAAGATATTATACCTACTCAATATAATACTCGGATCCGGCATAAACCAAAGCCGACCAGTATCATCTGCCCGAAAACTGACACGTGCGTAAACGCACGTGCATTTTCCGAACCCTGCCATAAAACCATACGGCCTCTACAACGTTTCGCCCGAACTTGGGAAACTGTCTGTGGGGGACTCTAATGACTCGTCAGTACCCTGGCAGTGGGTTTAACCACAAACCGTCAGCGGCACTAGCTATGCGTAACGGCTGTCCACGGACTGACCTCAAGGGAGACTGATGAGCGAGCTCAAGGGTGGCCGATGAGCTAACACATCCGGAAACCCTACTGAGCCTAACAGTGACAATGTATATACAGTCCGGTTCGTTCGTCAATGAGTATCGCATATCCGCCTAGGGGGCTAGTAATGTCAGACCCCCAGAAGCAGTATAAGTCGTGTCGGAGTGTAGCCCAAAAACACCCTGAGATACTACTGGAGTACCTACCAGTAAATCTCCTGCCACGGCCGTGGGCTATGTGTAATGGCTCTCCTAGACACAGCACGATCTCGCCCCCAATACCGGGAGAGACGAATCCCCTGCCGATCCGCTCACGTGCCTCCATATGGCTCGGGACTGTACCCAAAAGCTACCTGTTTGCACGACTCCTTTGAGCCGTGGTAGGGTAGAAATCAAAGCACAGTGGGAACTCACACGAGACAAATGACGACCTCAGGTCGATGAACTAACCTGTACACATGTCACCAGGGAACTGCTATCTGACGATAGGTATAGTACTAACTAGCAGATTCCCGGCGAGTCCTGTCCGGTGTACTCATAACCCAATGAGCACCTGTATACATCTTAGGTGATCCAACTGACACCAGTGGCTTGTGAGACCGGCCACCGCCCCTTGTCGGGGTCTCGACTGTATACACTAGTCTACTCCGGAGTATCGATGCCCTGTCTCGAAACTCCCACGACTAGGAACCACAATTAAGGATATGCATATAAACTACCCAACTCTCACGTATATGATCACCATCATACAGTTGGTAGTAAAGCAAGATCCTAAGGGCTCTATCAAAGTGTAACATGCAATCAGTCACCTGAACATGTACACGACTGATAAAGGCAAACCAGATAGCATACTATCATTTCGAGTAAGACTGTCCTACCGGGATAGGTCCTCCGCAATCATTGCAATCACGTACCTGCGATCCAATAATTGACTATGAGGGCACTATCTCCAACAATCTCCCACTTGCACTCAAGGCTAATTATTGCGATGTCGACTACTCACAGCCCGTGTGAAACCGAACATCCAATTCCTCTACTAATCAGTTTCACAAAGCCCGTTTGTAAAACTATTGTGTTCGAGAAATAGCCTCAGTGAGTGGATCCGCCTAGAAGTATCTTTCTTTATCTCTCTTTGTCTCAAGTTCGCGGAGAAAGCCATCTCCCGAATCGAGTAATACCCGTCTTAGAATATGTCTGGATATCTGATGGGACCTAGTTCATAAATGAACTCCTTATCCAAACTTCTTAGACTGTATCGATCACTGAACCTAATCAGTATCCGGCACCATGCCTCCCACAGTATTTTCTTGGATCACCTGTCCATAATACCGTCCCTCGTCAGAGGGAAAACTATAACTCTAACAATCACTCTGTCATCCATGTCACCTTTGAAGCCTGGAATGATAATCGTCTCCCGAAGGAGGCTGCCATCATCAAATCCGTAGAACAAGCACCTATGTTCTAAAACTGCTTCCTTATGTCTCTCCAGGATTGGATTAATACAAACTTATCGCATCTAGTGCAAAAACAACATTTGGTGTGGTACTTGACACCTCACGATTGACTCAATTGCCTAAGCAAGTGATCTGCCAATCATGTACAGCCCTCTCCCCTTTAGTCTATACGACACCTTTAGAGAGGATGACTCCATCACCTGCAGGTACACTACCATGCTAGGAGTCAACTATTCTAAAAACCATTAGAATATCTGTCAAAGTACCCACATTGGGAAACTACCCAAATCTAAATCTAAAACCATAGATCCAGAAACCAGAATGTCAAATATTACATCCATATCCTCTCTGGAGAAACAACTGTGTGACGATCACAGTACAACCGATCGTAGTATAGGAATTTTACTTCCTACTCTGTGTATGTCATCCAAATACCATGACATCACACCCTACTACCTTCTTAACAGATCCATCCCTTATTCTGATTGAAGTCAAACCCATGACTGTCATATCAAAACTAGATGATCTATCTCCGCTATAACTGCTCAAGTCTATAAATAGACATAAGCTACATGCCCACTATGCTTCCGATGCTCCCACTGACTACGACAACCCTCTGGCAGAATAATATACGCGTACACTTCTAAAGCTAGTTTAGAACGACGCTATAGCTATCCTCCTGCCTGGTCTCATAGTCTGGAACAACAGTAGTGTCAAGTCTGGGTAGATAATAACCTCCCTGTCACCGTCCTTGAGGCTACCAAAGTACCTCTCGGGTGTCTGAGGTTACCCACCATATCTGCGGAGTGGCTATTAGAATGTCAAACCTGATTGAATATATAGGTCCTATTAAATTTTCTGTAATCGTTCGCGGTTCTGGAATCACTTCCAGTTCTACCATACTCCCACTACTGTTTTCTGAAAAAGATCCATTTTACTAAAACTGTGGCGAGTTAAAAACAATATCACTATTGATCTTCCAAATGGTAGAATATCAACCCTCGACATAGCCAGGGTCAACCCACAAACAGCCACTACAGAAACGTGCCCTGAGTTATCCAGAGTCTGGTTTTAAGCATAAGCTGGACAACTCCCCGTACCTTAATTTCTTTTAAGGTACGAGCCATTCTATATCCAATACAGAAACTTTGGCACTTATTTAATTGGAACTATATTCAAATCATGCAGCTGTCTCCAGTGCATATCAACTTAATGGAAAGAGGCTAATCAGCATTACTCAACTTAGGAATCCATCCAATTATGAGTAACCTGAAAGAGAAATACGTTTCTCAAAACCATCACTATCATCTGAATACCAATCACAAGAATCTACATCTTCGATCTCTTTGAAGAATCCCGATACTTGTGATACCTGGTTCTCTACTTTATTCTTATACCCACAACTTCTCAAAACTTAGACCTTGTATTTCTACGAAACACTTGTCTAAAAACTAGAGAAGTTATAAGTAAACAGAATATAGTACGAGGACCTACCCCTTTGTCCTGATGGACACTGGACAACATACAATACTCTGTATAAGTCCTCTGAGTTGAACAACTCATAACCTGTGCGTTGTAGGTGGAAAACTGTACCCTGGCGATTTCCTCAAATATCACCAATTACAACGAATTCCGATATAATGAGGATGATCACCTAATTCCCAATATCTTACTCCCACTCATCATCTGAAAAACCATACAGATATGAGAATGAAACCTGGTAAATACATACCCTTGGAATAAGTGTTTAATCGGGAAAACAGGTTTTCTTTAACAATGCACTGAAACAAGAAAATGTTTCGTAGGGGTATCCTGGTATTCATAGTAATGCCTCTTCCATAATCTAATTCATGACTTTAACCGTATATTTTATTGCCATCTCTCCAAATCCCTTAATTTGTCTTTAGTCGTTACCTTCTGTACACCATCGTTAGGCTAAATGGTTTTTTTCCTTCCCTACCGTTCGGCACCAGCCTATGGTTTGGAAGAAGACTATCCAGTAAGCATAATAGGTGTACCCTCCTAAACCAAGGAGTACTCATATCATGAGAGAAGGTGATGATAAAAGACAACTGAATAATACCTTATCCTTTTAAAGGTGAAATAGGAGTGGCGATGAAGTATGCGGTTTTGGTCGTGAATGATATCAGTCGCAATTTACTTTGCCCTCTTTCTAATCCCTTTATTTTGTCTTTACATATTACCTTCTGCACACCTTATTTAGGCTAATTGGTTTTCTTCATTCCCTACCTTTCGGCACCTGCCTATGGTTTGGAAGAAGACTATCCAATAAGCGTAATAGGTGTACTCTCCTAAACCAAGGAGCTCTCGCAACCTGAGAGAAGGTGATAATAAAAGACAACTGAATAAACCAATTCTATTTCTCCTGAACCTGGATCCATCCTTGAAGAAGTCCCTTCGAGTTCGTATATAACCATACGATGGATCTATCCAATGGAAGTGGATATCCGTAGTAATACGGGTGTTCTGAGAAATGCAAAGGGTAAAAGAAGGAGTGGCAATGACTTATGCAACATAGACAATCCAAAAGCCAGTATTTTAAGAAGGTTCGGTCAACTGAGTCATAGTCTAGGGTCGGTCAAAGGTCGCTGCCAAAGAGAGAGAGAGAAAAGAAACACTCTGCGTGCACTCTAACCTAGATCAGAATGGTCATAACTTTATCCAATCCGGAAACCTCCCACTGTCCTGTCAAATTCTCCTCCAAACCTAAAGAAGAATCAATCGGGATCACCCGAAGAGTAAACCAACTCATCAGTGGGAATCGGGATCCAACTCTCATCGCATGATAACGTGATGGAATGCATCCACGTTACTCATACTCCAGAAGGTATGCGCATACTTGGCAAGTTTCAGTTTCTTTAGAAACTCCCGATCTGATTTTTGCCCCATGCTCTTATAACCTTGGCTTTGGTCAAAATGTCATAAGTCACATGCCAAGTTCTACCCGTCACTATCTTGTCAATTTGAACCCACCCGCATATGCCCCTAACTTTGGCCAATCGGCAGAACGACTGTCCCAAACTAACTCATCTATCTATGCAACAATTGAATATCCAGCAGCTACCAAACACTATACCTTAACTTTGGCTAAAATACATAGCTTGAATACTACTGAATACCCAAAAGAAGTGATGGAGGGCTACGGCTGGTTTTTGGCGAAAAACCTTTAGCGTAGTGAACTTGATATCGCTGAAGGAACCTGATAGCTTTTTAAAATATAGTGGCGAAAACTTTTTGCTAAAGAGGTCATTCCCGGTAAAGGGATCTCGGCTCTTTCCTCGTGGAATGAGGTGCAGGATATTCCACTGAATACCGCTATGCAGAGCAACATGTAATCGACTATAGTGAAGTTATTACCCTGACGCAAACTTCTGCCCAAGGGGTCAGTCCCGGTGAAAGGATATCGGCCCTTGCCCCGTCGAATGAGGTGCAGGATATTCCACTGAATACCGCTATGCAAAACAAAAGGAAACGTCTTTGCAATAACACTTTTTAAATTGTTCCAACAACATCAAACAGGTTTGTTTTACTTTGCATTGATCAGAATCAATGCAGTCCCATCAATCAATCACACCAGAAAAGAACGAAAATAAAATGTACGTATATGCCATCCGCATTCGTCACTGGGTCCCGTCATCACCCGTTAGGTTACTTAACTAACGACAGAGCGGGGACTGGACTAGCGCGGGTGTAAAACATATACAACATCTAATAGTATATAAACCAATATACAATAATCGCTCCAGGCGTGATAATATGCAACATTACAGAAAAGTAATAAGCATCACAGAACAATACAGATATCTGGGATCCCCGGGTTTCACAGAGCCGCTACTGAAACCCGACGTTCCCCTGTCGTGTGGATAGCCTGTGCAATGAAACCTAGACCCCTACGGGTGCGGCAAGTTACCCGCCAAAACCTGAAGCGAGGTAGTCCTCCACAGCATAGTGAATGGAACACCCGGCACTTCACGGAATCCGGTAAATAGAGCACCCCTCCATGGGTCAACCTATACCCCCTACGAGTGCGGCGAATAGTCTGCCAATTTTAGAGTGGGGACCCTCTGCCTCTCAAAGCCATGAAATGCGGACCCGTTGCTCTCCAGAACCCGGCTATCCGTGCACTCCGTCGCGGGGCAAAACCTAGTACAGTAATGAAAAATAGTACAATAGGTACATCGACCGCAACCTGGTCGTGCCCCAAAAGAATATTATACAACAGGCAGTGACGGCAGTCCACATGTTGGACGCTCGCCCCGCAATATCAAATGTACAAATAAACTGAAACTGTACTACCATTGCACACTGCTATCCACCACGACAAATCCGCAACATCACAGCACAACACAGAACATCAACGCGAATGTCACGTTCGCAAACCCGTCTAAAAGAACTATAGCAATCGGACGCGGTTTACCGATCAAATGACATTCCCGGTCGGAGATATAATGTAAGCACTGTAAACTAACATGTTTAAATTTCGATCGACAAAATATCATAAAGAGGGCCCCACGACTTACTGGTGAACAGTAACAAAATCTGGGCCAAAACGATATTTACCAAAAACCACAAAATCCATCAGAGAACCCACTGTACAAATTTGGGATCATGAACACACTAAGTGGCTGCGGATGCGCGGCCAAACCATGGGTTTGGCCGCGTTTCCGCCGCAACTTGGAGGAATCACGAGACCAAATTTTGTCGTGGTTCTTAGAAATGCCTGCACAGATTTTTAAGACATGTAGAATTAATTTTTGAGACCATTTAAAATCAACAGAAACTGTCGAGCTAGGATTTTGCAATTTTCGATTTCCGGTCGGATCGATGTTTTAAACGCGTTAGCACAAGTTAGTATAGCAAAATGGTGAGGCTCTGATACCACTGTAAGTCTACGCTAGCGCCCCGGCCGTCTTCAGACGCCAAATGCGGAATAAAAACTTTTTAACTGGCGCTATCGTATACTTTAACCCGGATCTGCCATTATTGCTAAACTAACAAACTGTAAAGAGTGTAGAAAGGTTATACCGAACGATCCGAGTCCTTCGTTCTTTAACCATCATCCCACGCTCCGTTGCGGCTGCTCCGATCTCGTCGATCTCCGATCTGCTCGTCCAGATGGCACCACATCACCGATTCTTTAAACGGGCTCCCGCCTCTGACTTGAGGCAACTCGATCGTCAAGTTTGCTAGAAGAGACGACCAAGATTGATGTAGAGAATGAGTAGATGACTTTGTCTCGTTCCGTCCAAAACTGTGGACGGACGGTTAATGAAGTTGCCGAGGGAATTGGGTGATGGAATGAAATGAACTGTAAAATTCCATGCACCCCAAATACTATCATAATCTTTTTCTCTCTAAAATGAAATCAACCAAGTGAAGTGAGGGGGAGAGAGAGGGCCGGCCACTATATAGAAGGAGGGAGGTGACCGTAGGAGAAAGAGGGTGACCATAAGACATGAAGCTTATCTTGAAGAACAAATATCTTAAGCTTAACAAAAAATGGAGGAAATCAAAGCATGAGTCACTAATACACATCATCAAGCCTTTAATGCATCCAATGAAAACACAACACCAATTAATCCTAGTCACCTCATCTAGAATCTTCTAGAACACTGAGTCACTCTCATCCAAGAAAAGATAAATCCGTCTTTAACCGAATGTTAAAAGACGGCTGATAGAAAACTGGAAACTGGCAACTTCCAAAAGTGATCCTGAAACGACTTTCAGGATAACCCCGTATCTGTATAAATATACCCGCATTTGTATTACGACCGAATACAAATGCAACTGAGACAAAGATATTATACCTACTCAATATAATACTCGGATCCGGCTTAAACCAAAGCCGACCAGTATCATCTGCCCGAAAACTGACACGTGCGTAAACGCACGTGCATTTTCCGAACCCTGCCATAAAACCATACGGCCTCTACAACGTTTCGCCCGAACTTGGGAAACTGTCTGTGGGGGACTCTAATGACTCGTCAGTACCCTGGCAGTGGGTTTAACCACAAACCGTCAGCGGCACTAGCTATGCGTAACGGCTGTCCACGGACTGACCTCAAGGGAGACTGATGAGCGAGCTCAAGGGTGGCCGATGAGCTAACACATCCGGAAACCCTACTGAGCCTAACAGTGACAATGTATATACAGTCCGGTTCATTCGTCAATAAGTATCGCATATCCGCCTAGGGGGCTAGTAACGTCAGACCCCCAGAAGCAGTATAAGTCGTGTCGGAGTGTAGCCCAAAAACACCCTGAGATACTACTGGAGTACCTACCAGTAAATCTCCTGCCACGGCCGTGGGCTATGTGTAATGGCTCTCCTAGACACAGCACGATCTCGCCCCCAATACCGGGAGAGACGAATCCCCTGCCGATCCGCTCACGTGCCTCCATATGGCTCGGGACTGTACCCAAAAGCTACCTGTTTGCACGACTCCTTTGAGCCGTGGTAGGGTAGAAATCAAAGCACAGTGGGAACTCACACGAGACAAATGACGACCTCAGGTCGATGAACTAACCTGTACACATGTCACCAGGGAACTGCTATCTGACGATAGGTATAGTACTAACTAGCAGATTCCCGGCGAGTCCTGTCCGGTGTACTCATAACCCAATGAGCACCTGTATACATCTTAGGTGATCCAACTGACACCAGTGGCTTATGAGACCGGCCACCGCCCCTCGTCGGGGTCTCGACTGTATACACTAGTCTACTCCGGAGTATCGATGCCCTGTCTCGAAACTCCCACGACTAGGGACCACAATTAAGGATATGCATATAAACTACCCAACTCTCACGTATATGATCGCCATCATACAGTTGGTAGTAAAGCAAGATCCTAAGGGCTCTATCAAAGTGTAACATGCAATCAGTCACCTGAACATGTACACGATTGATAAAGGCAAACCAGATAGCATACTATCATTTCGAGTAAGACTGTCCTACCGAGATAGGTCCTCCGCAATCATTGCAATCACGTACCTGCGATCCAATAATTGACTATGAGGGCACTATCTCCAACAGCTATAACTGGAAATCCCTGGCCAGGGTTGCTGAGATTTACTGGTAAGTGTTATCAATAGTTTCTCGAACTGTTATAGACCTCACATCGACACGGCTTATCAAGCTATTAGGGTCTGACGTAATACCACCCCTAGGCGAGATATGCGACATATCAGATGTCGAGACCGGACTGTACGGGAGTGTTACTGATTGGATTCACAAGAGAATGTACAGGCTTACTTGTTGATCTTCTGAGCGCTCAATACCTGGGTGGCTGTTACGTTCACCTGACCCCTTGCAGCTTGTGGGTGTTTGATATGATCATCACCTACTGCCGGCATATTGACGATTCTTTAGAGTCCTACACAGAGGTATCTTGACTTAGGCAAAACGGAGTAGGAGCACATATGTGATATGTGCGGGACTGAGAACAATACGTGTATATGATACAGTATTAGATTCTCAAGATATGAGATATCGGCCGGGTATATGCGATATAGCCGGGTCATCGGATCAAGTGTTGATTCGATGAACTGATACATGATATATTAGTCGGTTATATGCGATATAACCGGATTGTCGGATCAAGTGTTGATTCGATAATTTAATGTATAATAATATATTTGATATATTAAATTACATTAACTAATATTAGCTCACTAGAAGATTCTTTTTCTCACTCGGGTAATACATTGATGTATATGCGATATATGTTAATTGTATTATTTTATTTTGTTACAAAATATATTATATATGTGATATATAATATTGTAACATGATATTATTACTAATGCAACATGTTTAGTGGAGATTAAACAAGGTTAGGGTTTGATTTGGGTTAGTTCCTTCATGATGCTTCTAGAAGGTTTTCTTTTTGTTTTTGCAAAGATATTTTGTAGGGACTCATTCTTTAACCCAACCAAAACCCTATCCCTAGTTAAATCTCTACAAAGGTTATATTAACCATGGTTGCATTTCTAACCTTATCATAACTTTCATTATTCATCACAAAAGAATTCACGATTATTTTCATCTTCTTCTTCCTTGAGTTCTTTCATGAAAAGCTTTCTAGCTTTTAATGAAGTGATGATTTTGAGTGAGTTAAAGAAAACAAATGAGAGCTAAAATCCTACTTCATCATCCTCATCTATCCTTGCCATTTAGATGAGGGTGTTCACTTCATTTAGTGAGTGAGAGCTTGTGTTAATGAAACTTCAAGGTAGATCATCTTTGTTATCGAAGATCGGAAGCAAGCTTGCATCTTTCTTTTCGTGGAGCCTCTCGAGAGTCCGGAACTTGATGATCGCAGCGAAGAGACCACAACACGGAGCTTATGAAGTGAAGGACCAGACTACAAAGGTTGTAATCCCAAACTCTTAGATGTTAAAGTGTTTAACATGCTTTGTTTCGCCTAATCTCTAGTCTAAGATCTTGGTTTAGGGTTGTTCGGCACGGCTAAATTTAAATCGGGCATGGTTGATGCCTTATAGACCCTTGTGCGTGTGCCTAGTAACCCTACACACACCTGAAGTGGAAGCATCACCATACTTCTTTTTCTTGAAATCAGCGAGGTACTCTAATTACACTTCCAGTGTCCCGACTTATGGCAGTATAAACATTCTCCCTTTCACGATCCCTCAGCCTCGGATTTGTCTTTTCTTTTTGCAGTTTTAATTCCACCTCTCGGTTTAATAGGTTTCTTCTTCTTCTTTCCTTTAGCCTTGGCTTTTGGGACGAAAAGAGAAGTTGGCCCAATAATTTTAGCGGGAGTTTTAACTGTCTTAAGCGTGCTCTCTGCACTTCTCAACATATTGAGAAGTTCAGGAAGTGACTTCTCCAAGCTGTGCATATTGAAGTTTACTGATTGAATGATTCTTTGTGTGTGTATGTAGAAAATGTATAGAAATCACAACCAAAGAAATTTTTGACCGCAATCAATAACGGTGTCGATTGTAGCGCGTTAGCGAGTGCGGATCGTCCACAGGGAAAGTGAGATCCGTTCGAATTTGAATTAGATGAATTGAAAATTAAAGAAAAGAGAAAAAAGAAAATTCAATTCGAGATTTAAAAGTGAATTTCAAGAATTATCTAAATCTAAATCTAAAATCAAGAAAACATTTAAAATCAAGAATTAAGAATTGATGATATCCAATCCAATAATCAAGAATCGAAGTGAGGCTCATAGGAATCGATTGAATCTATAGACGTGATGAAAACTATTGATTACATTTTCTTATCCATTAATGATTTGATACTAGATCGATGACGATCAACGAGAATTAGGGATTTCTTGCGGAAACTAGGGTTTCATCATCTATCCCTTGTCCTTTCGTTGATTTCATTCATATTCTAGCCTCTAATAAATTCAAGAATCGATCATGGATCCCTAATTAAGAGCGAACACATTCAAGAAAGCATCGCTCGAAACTAGGTTGTCGATTCTTCAATTTACAAGAGTTTACAAAACTCATAGGACTTAAGAATCGTTTCAAGATTTGTAACATCATCATCTATTGATTCTCTCGACTCCTTCACGAGCGGAGTTTTACTCAAACATTATAACAAGAAACACAATCAAGAATTGAGATCTAATCATGATACAAGAACGTAAAGAAAGTAAGATAAAGAAATTTCACCTTTTATTATTCATCAATTCCGTTACAATTCGCTCAAGAACTACAAGAATTGAGGAAAGAACTCGATCGTCGATTTGGCGTCGCTCGTCTTCGTGAGTCGTGGATCGTCTTGGATCACTTGCTCGGATGAAGATCGTCTTCGCTCCTAAAAGGTTGAAGGCTTCTTGCTTGAATTGTACTCGGTGTTCTTGATTTTGGCTTTGGATTAGATTGGATTAGGGTTAGGGTTTGAATGCGCAAGTTGTGTCACTCAACTTGTGTGTGTAATGATTAGTGAACAATGAACAACCTAAAACCCTAGATCTATGTTTCCTTTTATAAGCATCTCAACCTTAGATCTAGAATTCAAATTTCAAATTTCCCTCCAAAAGTTTGTTAGAGAGAGGCTTCTAGAAGAGATTAGTTGGAGGGAATATTCTAGAGCTAGGTTGTTAGGCCGAGCCTTCTCGATGAAGCTACGTGGTGTTTCTGGAGTCTTCTGGAAGCTTGTCTGTTACAAGGAAGCACATGGGAAAAATCTGTCATGCTGACGTCATTAAGGCGCCGCGGATCCATGGCGGGAATGGGTATTGGGCCGCGGATCCGCGGTCCTTTGGTGCCCTCTCTGCATGAAAATTCTGGATATTACTTGGGTGGGCTTTAGTGCTGATTCCTGATGTGTAGAATCTTATAATTATTTCTTGATCACTGCCAGATCACAGGTCTTTGACTTGGCGTATTTTTAACAGCACTTTTAACAATTTTAACTCTGTTCCTGGAATTTCCTGCACAGATTCTCGAAATAAGTGTTGCGCTATACAAAGATGATGCGATGCCATGATAAACACTCAATTTCCCTCGGAAATGTCGGTTTTAATATATAACACAAGTTATTTGGTAGTTTACATTCAATTTGCTAATATGTGCTATATTAATACCGAACACCTCTAGATGAGTGCAAATGGTAGGGAAATTGTCGTGTTAAAAATGTAATATTTTCGACTGATCAAATTCCCCCAAACTTATTTTCGGTCGTCTCGAGCGAATTGTTTTATTGAAAAGAGATGGAGAAAATAAAGAAAGAGAAAAACTAACTAGCACACTTTTGTAGGCAACACGATTGCACTGAGCACGTGCAACAAGCCTTTAAACCTCTAGGTGTCCCTAGTAGGAGGAGTGTTGTCTCCTAAGGGTTTTCAGCGGATTGCACCCACAAAATCCAATAATAAAAGTGTCACGACCCGCAGGGTACGGAACATGACTGGCACTTAAGTTACGAAACATCTCAAGGCGTCCGTAAAATAAGTAAGCCAAAGCCCAGAAATCAAAACCCGAATAAGAAAGTAGAGTGAAGGAAAAACCAAATTATTGAAAGCGATTTAATCCAATAAATCACATCAAGCTTTTTAAAAGCAACATCTCTTTTTCCAAAAATTCCGGCAGAGTCTCCTTTATAAAAACAGGCCCCCAAACGGGTACAAACAGGAGTATAAATGAATAACATGAAATATGGCATCCCCAAGCGGGAGCTAGCTCTTCGCCCCAAGGCGGTCACAAATCCCACGCAATGTAAAACAGCAACGTGCATAATTAAGCATGAAAAGCATAAGTAAAATATCATGTCGACTCAAGTGAGCTCGAATCCAAAATACAGCATAAAAAGTCCACAAATCTCACAGTCTCGTCTCTAGGTCAATATACAACAATACAAATAACAGGTGCAGCTGATACAGTAGATGGAGTACTCTAGATACAATGAATATACAAGGTGGTACAAAATAATAATACAACCCACCTATGAGCAAAAGCCTCGAGTCCAGGAAAAATGAGACAAAAGAAGCTGGTGCGCCTGCCACTACTGTGCTGACAGAGCGGACCTGCAAAAAGGCTGTAGCACAACGGGGGTGAGTTGACAACTCATGAGTAATAAATAACATCTATAGAGGCTATCGCAAGCATGCACACAAGTATCCTAGCATCTACAATACAGATATGGCAGGATATACTAGCAGGTATGTATGCAACATGAATATATTAGCAGGTATGTATGCAATATGAATCAACTCGTGATCTGAATATGTAAGTATAAGAAATCATATTTTTCTTTTAGGAATCTCTTTTGAAATATCATCACAATACCAATAGAATCAACAAGAATCCGTGTCCAGCATCGACACCTCAAAACTGTCTCAAACTCATGTATCCATGTCACAGTATCTCTGGCCTCAGCCGTCCGGCTGACCCATCTCAAATATCCATATCTCAACATCTCGTGGCCACGGTCGGTATCCTCTGGATATCCGCCGTGCCAAAAAGTCACCGGTAGGTAGTGCTCCCCTGCCAGGCTCAACGCCATCCTCTGCGACCTTCTCGCCCCGGGGTACCTTACCGGGCCCACCATGTACCTGAGACGGTTCGTCTAACTCGTCGAAACGGGTCTCGAAAACCATAGCAAACTCATAGTGGACGACACTTACATCACTAGAAAACCGCAACTTTGCATATTTTAAAAGAGGTAATAAGTTTAGAAATTCTTGCGGCTTTCCCCCGAAATCCAGAAATATCATAAAATCTTAAGAAATCATCATGAGTGCATATGCCAATGATAATGAATGCATATGGTATCAATGTTCAAGTTGCAATGTATGATTAATAGACTAGGCATGAACAAATGATATAATGATATACATGCACATGAATAGCAATTCTACAATTTTATTTTAAGGATTTATTGCAATAGCACAGGTTTAAGCATCAAATATGGTGACAATATTCTAGATTATAAGTTATCTAGTGTCCGGCATGGCAATTACCAGGGCGTGTATGTACGCATGAATAGTGCTCGTGCTGCATATAAAAACCCTGGCAATGGTGCAGGTGTCCTATAGAATGGGTTCGCATATGTATGTCAATATAAAGCATGGATGTAGCAAGGTGTTACGCAAGCATTTACTCATAATTACTAATATCACTAGAAATCTTTAAACTACTTAAACTATCGGGCGACTTGCGCCATCCAAACGATAGTCCCTCGTAGATGTCACATCTACTCACCCGTGATCTCGCGCTAGGTGTGTCCGGCCACCTGCTTTCTTTTCTCCGTGGCGCTCGAAGTTTCCGCCGGCAAACTTAGAATTTACAAAAAGTCACACACATAAGGCAAATCCTCCAAAAACGTGATATATCGATCAAAAGAATAACTCGTGTGTGAAACTAAACGCGTGTGCACTCAATACGTCACGACATGCTTAAACTCACCAGAAAACAACCCGACACGCTGTGTCGCGCAGCGTGTCACAGAACCACACAGATCACACACGTGTCGCACAAGTTTAAAAACGTCGAAACAAGGTTTAATGCCCCAGATTTTGACTCGAATCAAAACAGCAAAAGTTGCACATACCAAAAACCCTAGTTATACAGCAGACCCCTACACACCAAAACCCAACACCCCAACCCACATTCTGGCCGCAAATTGCGTCCAGATCTATTAAATCTGCGACCTTGAAGGGGAGAGGGGTCGCCGTGCTTTGTGTGTGTGTGTCTGACATGGTCACCATGCTACAGTTTTCACAACTTTTTCCTGAATGGCCCGGGTCAAGAGCAGATTCCCGAAAGGCTAAAAAGTCCAATTTAAACGCTAAATTATACCAAATCAAAACAAACTGGTATTTTTGTGAAATCTAGGACAAATCTTGGGTTAACTAGTCTTAACAGCACTTAGTAAGGCTACACTAACAATCAAAACCATCACTTTGCCAAATCTCACTTAAATAACCCAAAACTAGCACTAATTCACATAATAAACACTAATGAAACTAAATAATATCTAGGTTAAGCAAGCAAGGAATCAAGTTAAAAGATTATACCTCTAGAGATCCTAGGATGTAGGAGAAGAGGAGAAGAAGAAGGAGAAGAAGGTGCTGCTGCTGCTGATCTGCTGATGTGCTGCTGCTGCTGCTGATCTGCTGATGTTGTTGCTGTTGCAGCTGCTGCTGCTGTTGTTTTTGTTGCTGTTTTTATTATTGTTGCTGCTGCTGCCAAGGCTGCGACTGTTGTTGTTGTGTGGTGTTGTGTGAGAGGGAGAGGGAGAGATATGAGTGAGAATGAGTGTGAGAGAAAATACAAAGTTTTTGAAGATAAAATGGGAGTCAACCCCTCACCCTCTCTCCTCATTAAATGCCAAGCATGCTCAAGCCATCATGGCCTCTCTCTCTCACCCTAAACTAGTCAACCCTACCCTAATTCAATTTAAAAACTAAAACCCTTAATTAAAACAAATTAACTTAACTAAAAGGTTAACCCACCATGCTTATCTAAACATGGTTAAACCCTAGACTTAACCCAAATTAACATGCACAAGTGTGTGCAGTCCAAATTAAATTCTAATAAAATATTCATAAAACCAGATAAAATATTTAAAAGCCGTTTTGGTAAACTTTTTACCAAAAACCCCCCACATTAAAACACAATTACCACTAACCACATTCTAAGGTGTTACAGAAAGGAAGACCGTGAAACTTACATTTAAAGATAAGAATTGTAAAAGAAAGACTTTGAAAATTAGAGTTTCCAACTATACTGGCTTTTCGTTGTCATGAGCCCTATCTTAATAGTCATGAAAAAAATGTTAGAAATCACAGCATTCCTCAACAAAACATCGTCTTTATTTCTCATTCTTATCTTTCTTCCAAACATCGATCATATAACCCTACGTGTGTAATATACATCCCTACACCCGGAGAATTCAATTCAAGCTATCATACTCTTGTCCATCTGCCTCAGTACTTTTTAATTAATGAATATTTAGATGAATTTGCTCACACACTTTCATGTGACCGTTAATACTTCTTGAGGTACTAACCGACCGATTACTCATGTGCTTGCTTATACGGTGTATCAGTATTTTTCTCGTCTTGTACCACCTAAGGCTTAGCAGTGACTCCCAGACCAGTTGGTCTAAGGCACTAGCTGATGAAGCACCCTCGCTATATTTTTTTATTGCTGCCTTGGCGATAACAAAACCAGTGTTCATTTTTCTTCACCATTTTTTTTATATTTTATTCATTTTTTTTATTTCCTTCATACTTCGGCTTTTAGACAAGAGCATTTCAAGGTATCCTCTATTATCCCGAGCTTCAAAACGTGTGTAAGTGCGAATAGTAGGGTATCAACGTTCAAAATTTTTGGCTTCCAGAATAGGAACTATTTTTCAGACTTATTTTTATCCTCAGATTAGTGACTTCCTTCATCTTACTAACCCTTAGGACAACAGCTCATAACTACTTATTACTAGTTCGTATAAGAAAACTTCTAATTTTCTTGGTTTTCTTAAATTTTTCCAATCTTTTGGATGTAATTTTCACTATCTAATCTTTTATTATCTTATTTATGTTCAATTTTTATTTTATTTTATTTTTGAAAAATTTTTAATTTTTAAATTTTTATAAGTTTTCAAAATGTTTTGTGCTTATGTAAAGTATGATGCAAATGATGCGAAAATAAGCACAAACCTCCCCCAAACCTGTTTTCAACAGTGTCCTCACTGTTGTCTTCTGCTAATTCTCAAAAACCTGTAAGCCTGGGAGGAAATTTATTAACGGGGGCAAAATATTTAAGTGAAAATCCTCCCCTAAATTTATTTTTGGCTCATCATTTTGTGTAAAAAAAATTTCTTTTCAGGAGCCAGATTACACCCCCCAAACTTGAGTTAAACAATGTTAAGCTTTGAAAATCACATGAGGGGGTCAAAAAATTATTGGTCGATGCCATGCTTTGCAAAGACCGAAAGTCAACACCAACCATTCGAAAATTTTATCAATGTAGTGCTCAGATTGGTGGAAAAAGAAGTAGGGGAAAGGTAAGTGGTCGAATAGAATGTGTCTGCGTCTCATTTTGGAGAGACGATGCAGTGAATGTGATGGATTACTCGCATTCTTTTTACAGTCCAGAAGAAGGGGTGGAGGTTCAATTTCAATGTTTGGGAGATGATTCATCTCAACACCCGTGTTGTTCAGAAATGCGAGTTCATCAGCGAAGATCTCCTCAAAAGTCCCATTAATACCCCGAAGAATAATGTCATCACAAAGCGCAGGGTGATCTTCAGACTCCAAAAACAGCTCAGTGTTAGTTGTTTACCCGGACAACTCGGTGGAAGAGTCCGTATTTGTATAATACATAGTTGGGTCAAACAATAACATATGAAAAGAGTCTAGATTGGTATCATGAGGATCGTCAATTTCGCTGTTGTCGACATCCATTAATTCGACAGAACAGACCTGAGCAGTAGGTTCGGAGGGTACACTTCCCAACTTGTAAATGTTCAGCTCAATTAACCTATTCCCGAAAGATAGGGTCATAGAGCCATTACGACAGTTGATTATAGCGTTGGAAGTGGCCAAAAAGGGACGACCAAGAATCACCGGAATTTGATTCCGTGGGTTGGCTACAGGCTGTGTATTAATTACAATAAATTCCACAGGGAATACAAATTCCCCAATTTTTATTAACACATCGTCCAGATCACCCCTAGGTTTGGTGATTGATCGATCAGCCATCTGGAGAGTGCAAGGAGCTGGTTTCAACTCTCCAATCCCTAACTGCTCGTATACCGAGAAATGAAGCAGGTTAACACTTGCGCCAAGGTCGAGTAGAGCACGGTTGATGTGTTTTTCCCCAATAGAAATGGAAATCGTAGGATAGCCGGGATCCTTACGTTTCCTCGGTAATTGTTGGAGGAAAGCCGTGTCTACAGTCTTTGCCATGAATATCTTTATCACGTCCCGAAAGTATGGAACATGACCGGCACTTAAACTACGAAACGTCTCGAGGCGTACGTAATCCAAGTAAGCCGAAAACCCAGAAATGCAAACCAAGAAAAGTAGTAGAGTGAAAGAAAACCAATTTAAACAAGTAGTTTTAATAGCATAAGCCGAATTATGCGGTTTTAAAAAAAACATCAATATTTCCCGAAAATTTCGGCAGAGTCTCCTTTGTAAATACTGGCTCCCAAACGGGATACAACATGAATAGTATACGAAATCAATAAAAGGCATCCCCAAGCGAGAGCGAGCTCTTCGTCAATTGACGGTCACAACCACACAAGCAATATAATATACAACGCCAACGGCGAGGATCAAAACTCAAAACCACAAGAAAACCACAGAAATAAAACGCGCGACTCTAAGGTCGAAAGAATAACATCACTGGTCTCTATCTCTGAAATAAATACATGTTTGGTTGATTGAACTTCTAGATACAACAGAGTAATAATATACAAGTTATATAATGGGGGGTACGATACAAGTAAACCCACCTACTAGCAAATCACCCGAAGGAAACTATGCCCGCAAGCCGTAATGAAACCTGTACGGCAAACCTACAAGAAACTGGGGCACAACGGGGGTGAGTTTCCAACTCGTGAATAGAAAAACATCTACGCACAGAAATCGCATAAATAACGCAACCTAGGTCAAAGATCATAATATATCCTCAAATATATGAATAACATGCAGCCTATAACAATGGCTAGGGTAATATCTAACCCGAGTGTGATCTCATGTGCCCGTGTCAGTGCCTCGGGTAGCAATATATCATATGAATGAGGTATGAATGCATGAAAACAGAATACATGTAAATGAAGAAACTGTTTTCATAAATTAGTGAGATTTCCTTTGTATTTTTAAAATGAGGTATCATAAATGAAATCAACATCAACAGTGTCTAGCATGGACACAAAACATAAATCTCAATGTCTCAAAACCTCAGGCTCCGGCTATCCGGACTGGCCAGTATCATCAAATCTCAGTACCTCAACATCTCGAAATCTCAATGTCTCAATCTCAATATCTAGGGCGCCGTCTGTCCAGACCGGCCCCTACCATCCATCTCAAGACCACGACGGTATCCTCCGGATATCCGACGCGTCGGGTAAAACCACCGGTAGGTAGTCTCCCCCTGCCAGGCTCATCGTCATCACCACGAGCTTCTTGCCCCGGGGTACCTTACCGGGTCCACCATGTACCCGAAACGGTTCATCCAACTCCTCGAATCGGGTCTCGAAATCCATCAGCAAACTCATGGTGGACGATTCATACATCATGGGAAAAACCGCACTTTTTATTTAAAAAGAGAAAGAAGAAGTTTGTATATGTTTTGCGGTTTTCCCCAAATCCAGAAAATCTCATGGAAATCCGAATCCAAAACCTCAATAGCACGTAAAAAGTGAATATATGTATGAGAATCCATGAATGCGGCATAACAATGAATAATAGTATGCATGAAGTAGCAGGTAATAACTACAATGTCTAAACTAACATATAAGGCAAGTACACTAATATCATGTCTAAACTATTAGCTAACAGGCTATGTCAAGCAATAATATTTTCTAAGGTGTACGTGACATGGCAATTACCGATGAAGATGTGTGTGAGCCGGCAAGTAAGTGTACGTGGTACATACGCATCATCGGTAATGGTGCTGGTGTCCTAACCACAAGATATCAACAGTAGAATATGAAGCATAATATAAGCATGTGATGCGGAGCAAACAAAAATAATGAGCGGGAGCTGAATACTAGACGCAACGATAACTAATCTGCTTTAACCTAATATAAGTCCTACAATGGTGCCTTTTGAAATAACACGAATCGTGGGGTTTTGAAAATAGGGGCAACGGTGTTTTTAAGAAAAGATACGTTTTTTTTTTGAAATATCCGTAGAATCCCTTGACTTGTCTTTTAAAATACGCACGATTCGTAAGCTTTGAAATAGGTAGGAACCGAATCTAATCTAACAACTAACTAAACTAAAGGGCTAAGCTACAAGCTAGACTACAGGTAAGGAAACCGCCTAACATCTGAGTCGATATATATACATACCTGTATATATATTAGTCGGTGATCCCGCCTCAATAATATCATATCCGATACCATATCTATAATCAGACATCCCAAGTCAAGAGTGCGGATCAATCATCAAGATATAGCTCGTACGTAAATCCGCCGTACGACATCCCCAAATCTGGGTACGGGTCAATATCATATTCCTCACACTATTCCTCTGGTATCCTCTTTATCCAAGATCATAGTCTAGGGTACTGACCTATGTCTAGTACAATACTAATATCCTCAATATACTCGTGATCTGACTACTGATCGACAATCTCGTACAAACCGATATCGTCAGCACATATTATCATCAAGGGGTATACATCGCCCGATACGGCCTAATATCAATATCCTAGCATATCATGCCTCATATCACGATCACATGTCGACCATTTATTTATAACACTATTCACCCATATCCCCGCCCCAAGATCCGCTATAACACCAGGACGTACCTCAAGTATGAATCCTGCCATATCACCGATATCACAACCACAAACAAATCTCATCGACTCAGCTCAATCCTAAGTATCATTCTCAAATCCGTATGTGAACACATAGTCCCATACCCATGTGAACACATAACTATAAAGAATCCCATGAGCACATATAAAAAGGAATGTATGCAAGTATGTATGTGTGTATGTGTAGTGCAACACTACCCTAGGGTTCGCGACACTAAAATAATCCAACAAACCAATATCCATCCTAAACATCGTTATTAATCCCAAATAACATATAATAATTGTTGGTGTGTATACGCATCCGTATACACCACCACGGACTGCGGGGGTGCTATACGCCATCCACCCGACTTCTCCCCGTAGATATAAATCTACTCACCTGGTCCTCGCTCGCCGGTGCCGACGTCGCCACGTGCTTGCTTGCCGTCTCGAAGTCCACATGGGGGTACCTACATATCATAACGCATCGTATCGCATTAAAATCCGACTCATGACCAAAACGACACACGAATCCCACATAGGTCAAAACCTATGGTTGCTTCCACAAATCAACCCAAAAACCCTCGACGTCGGCGTACAAACGCCAGACCATCGAGAAAAACCCAAATACACTCATTTGCACATTCACGAACACTAATTTTAATATAAAATAGGTTAAAACTCACAAAAACCCCAAATTCACTTTAAAAGCCGTTTTTCCGAAAAACTAGCAAGCAAAATTACCCGTTTTAGTACAAAACTCGACGTTTAAACAATTCTAGCGGCCATAATACGTATTAAATAACTTAAATAAGTCATATAACCTATAACCACAATTTAATCTCATCAAACTATATACGTTCAAAAAAACTAGTTTGCAATTTTACCCAAATTTCAACCATTTTAGCAAAAATGCACAAATAACAATTTAGCTAGGATTTTCATGAACTAAAGACATTAAACCACACTTAATAATGTTAATGAAGTCATAAAAAAACTAATTATAATTTTAAACCCAATTATTTAACCATTTCCAAAAACCTAGATAGCAAATTAGTGTAATTATCACAATTTTTAAACTAACAATTAACAACTAGCTACTAACTTGTTTTAACATGTCATAAGAGCTTAAACACATTACACAACCATACACCAATTTCACAAAACCCTAACTTTCATTCAAGTTCTTCTCTTGAATTTTCATCGCACAAACCACAACAACCAATTTAACACTTATAAACAAAATCATATAAGCAACTAATCAACAAACAACCATGGGGCATAAAAATTTATACCTCACAAATCCATGATCAAACATGAAATCTAGACCTCCAAAATAAAATCCTTGCACCAAGATCCATGCATCTAAGGCTACACTAAAATGGGTAAGAACTAGATTTAGATTTTGGGATTTTTTTGATGGGTATATGATGAATTTTTTGAAGCAAAAGAGATGGAACAATGGGGGGGAGAAAGAGGGCTGTTTGTGCAGGAATTTTCGGCCATAAAGGGAGTGGGGGAGGAGAGAGAGGGAGGTGGAGAAAAAATGGGGAGAAAAAGACAAAGTCTACACCCCCTTTTGACTTTCTATCATTTCCCTTTTTCTTTTCTTTTCTTTTCTTTTTTGTGTGGAATGGAGTGGGGAAATGGGGGGGATGTGCTGCTGAATTCAGCCACATGGGGATGGGAGTGAGTGAGTGTGGGTGTGGGTGTGAGGGAAAAAGATAAATGTTATACCCCAAACAACCATTTACACTAATTTCACCGAAAAAAGTCTTTTTCTTCGATATTTTCTAAACCGTTTTGGCAAACGATTTTGTTTCAAAAACCACATGATAAAATTTTATTTAAAGTTTTATGATGTACAAAATTTGTTTCAACTCATTCCAATTTGTAATTTTCCCTAATTAAATGTATTAGTGACGGCTTAAAATAATAATAAAATAATTTTTTTTTTCAGAAAATTTGAAATTTCACCAGTGGCTCAATAAACACCAAATACTAGCAATTACATATCTAGAATATGTATATTTAATTTTTATAATAAGATATTTGCATTTTGACTTTTTACAGAAAACCCCCTTATTTTACCGATTTTCCGAAATTTCACCGAAACGATTTTCAAAACGCTACAATCTTCCCCCCTTAAAAAAATTCGGTCCCCGAATTTAAAGTAAAACTCCCCCCAAATACTAAAACGTCTAAACCAAAACCATCAAGTCGTCGGGGCTGCGAAATTGTAAATACATAAAACAAATCGTAGCGCAGCGCATGCGCATGAAAAATGAGCATATAACTCAAATCAAAACTCCGTCAGGCATCCCGCAATCATCGGAGTCATGGGGAAGACACCAATGCCAAATCCAAAGCAAAACCAATATGATATAACTCGAAACTATATATGTAAATATCGAATCTATATATGTAAATATCTGAAGGAAATGAATGCCAAATATATTCAGGTACTGTCCTCTGGCTAGTCCTGCCCAGTACGAAAACACATAGCAAATATCACAAAAACGTACTGCTCTATAGGTTAAATCAATCCCAAAATACGCATATGAATACTACGTGCGTCTGGTGCGCACGGAAATCAAAATCCATATACGTGCCATACAAGCGCACAGAAACAACATCTAAGTGCATCGATTGTGCACACAACATTTGTCATAGGCAACGTGTGTGCCTGACAGCAAGGACAGGTGCGTCTGACACGCACGAAGAATCTCGATTTAGTGCATCTGGTGTGCACCAAAATCGTATCTCATAACATGCGCCCAACATGTGCGAAAACCCCCAAATCAGGTACATCCATCATGCACGAAATCAAGAAATCCAATATCAAGCACCGAACATGCGCAAAATCCAATCAAGTGCACAAGGTGCACAAAACAAATATCGAACATCACAATCGAAATCGAAGTCCAGTGCATCTAAGTGCACAAAATGCGTATCACTGCACTGCAAGCATATATGAACTATACCGAGTGCAAAAACCAAATCGTGTGTGTACATGCGCACAAAATCAACTCAACTGTATGAAACCCATAAAATCATAAACATGAGAAACCAAGGCACGAAAACGATATCAAGTGCAACACTGTGCAGAAATCATAAATACTCAGTAGGTGCTACCATGGCGCATGAAAATGATATCATGAAACTCAATCATCAAAACCAAATCATGCGAATATATCGCTCAAAATACCAAAATCAAGTATGGCGGAATAGTCCCGCTCAAGAACATCCTCCAAGAATCTCTGGCCAACTGTCGGGGTCACTCATAGTATATCTTGTCGACGATCCTGAACTCTGGCCTGCCGGTGTGCGCAACATGACCACTCCTGGGTCCTAGTCTTCTCGTAATTCATTCCAGAAAGGTCCTATCGAGATCTCTCCCAAATTTCGTCTCTGTCGAACCGTCCGGAAGTCATCGTCCTTTACTATATCTGTTTCTTGTTCGGGAACGGCTGCATAGTCATCGCGACTCCTTCTGGAAGGTATATCCATGCACAATGCCTCGGCATGCGTATCGCATCTCTGATGTCGGCGGAGTGGAACGTCGTTTCATCAATATCTCGTATGAACCTCTTACTCCACTTTTCTAATGTCGACTGCTCTGGACTCATCTCGTCGTGGCTGCATAGACTGAGCTCCAACGACTATCCTCGTATCTGGAGTCTCCCAAGAATGCATCTCACCACCTAGCATCCGAATTAAGTCGAGCCATCCGATCGAGTCGTCAAAACCTCATAATCCCCCAAGAGCTCAACATCTTGGGCACAGTTTAATAGTATCGAGTACATACTACAGCATCGGTGGTCCAGCCGTAGAAGGGCAAACCCAAGCCTCACTAATGGCGCCGCAGAACTGCCGCAAACCCGAAGGTTCCAAGGCTTTCACACGGTCATTAAGTCGAGTTAAGGTTTCATTCTTCTAGAGGGACCATAGAATTGCCTGCATGTCTTTCCGACTACTTTAAACTTGGAATAATAGGTTTCTGACATTCGATCATCTCTGTCGACTCTCAACGTCTCCGCGTGAAGTCGTCTCTAGCTGGAATCAATCTATCTGATGACCTCGCATCGGGGTAGGCGAACGAACCACCTGTCCTAGTCATTCATCATCGGGTGACTAGCGACCTTCTAGCATCTATTAGTACAACTCGTTCCGCAATAGCTCCAACATATGGGGCGATATCTCGTCACTCGCAGCAGCAACCGGCTCACTCGTCTGCACGCTGAACAGTACCTCAATCATCATGAGTAAGCAATACACCAACGGTCATCAAAATCTGACTGGCCTCTGTCAGTGGCTCAATCCTCTAGTGCAGATCGGCACGTCCAAGTAATCTCATACAGTGATCCATCAACCGCTCGTGGCGTGAAGACACAATGAAAAGACACATCTCTGCAATCGTGTGTCGCCGGAATCATGCCCTGGTCAGTCCTCGTTCTTGACGAGCTCATGCTGACCGCAACTCTAGCCGTAGCTCTCCCTGCCCGCAATCGTGGCAGCAAAACCATAACTGGTACTGATGAGGCAAGATCGGAATGAATATAATACTGAGCAAAGAAATGTACATCCTAAGGCTTCTTAAGTGGAGTAGCGTATCGTAAATATGCCGCGGAACATACCTACGGTACGTCACTCTACTTTAGTCACCTATTCCATCAACCAAGGGTCATCCTACGCTCCGAAGGTAAAACCTAACGCTCTGATACCAACTTTATCATGTCCCGAAAGTATGGAACATGACCGGCACTTAAACTACGAAACGTCTCGAGGCGTACGTAATCCAAGTAAGCCGAAAACCCAGAAATGCAAACCAAGAAAAGTAGTAGAGTGAAAGAAAACCAATTTAAACAAGTAGTTTTAATAGCATAAGCCGAATTATGCGGTTTTAAAAAAAACATCAATATTTCCCGAAAATTTCGGCAGAGTCTCCTTTGTAAATACTGGCTCCCAAACGGGATACAACATGAATAGTATACGAAATCAATAAAAGGCATCCCGAAGCGAGAGCTAGATCTTCGTCAATTGACGGTCACAACCACACAAGCAATATAATATACAACGCCAACGGCGAGGATCAAAACTCAAAACCACAAGAAAACCACAGAAATAAAACGCGCGACTCTAAGGTCGAAAGAATAACATCACTGGTCTCTATCTCTGAAATAAATACATGTTCGGTTGATGGAACTTCTAGATACAACAGAGTAATAATATACAAGTTATATAATGGGGGGTACGATACAAGTAAACCCACCTACTAGCAAATCACCCGAAGGAAACTATGCCCGCAAGCCGTAATGAAACCTGTACGGCAAACCTATAAGAAACTGGGGCACAACGGGGGTGAGTTTCCAACTCGTGAATAGAAAAACATCTACGCACAGAAATCACATAAATAACGCAACCTAGGTCAAAGATCATAATATATCCTCAAATATATGAATAACATGCAGCCTATAACAATGGCTAGGGTAATATCTAACCCGAGTGTGATCTCATGTACCCGTGTCAGTGCCTCGGGTAGCAATATATCATATGAATGAGGTATGAATGCATGAAAACAGAATACATGTAAATGAAGAAACTGTTTTCATAAATTAGTGAGATTTCCTTTGTATTTTTAAAATGAGGTATCATAAATGAAATCAACATCAACAGTGTCTAGCATGGACACAAAACATAAATCTCAATGTCTCAAAACCTCAGGCTCCGGCTATCCGGACTGGCCAGTATCATCAAATCTCAGTACCTCAACATCTCGAAATCTCAATGTCTCAATCTCAATATCTAGGGCGCCGTCAGTCCAGACCGGCCCCTACCATCCATCTCAAGACCACGACGGTATCCTCCGGATATCCGACGCGTCGGGTAAAATCACCGGTAGGTAGTCTCCCCCTGCCAGGCTCATCGTCATCACCACGAGCTTCTTGCCCCGGGGTACCTTACCGGGTCCACCATGTACCCGAAACGGTTCATCCAACTCCTCGAATCGCGTCTCGAAATCCATCAGCAAACTCATGGTGGACGACTCATACATCATGGGAAAAACCGCGCTTTTTATTTAAAAAGAGAAAGAAGAAGTTTGTATATGTTTTGCGGTTTTCCCCAAATCCAGAAAATCTCATGGAAATCCGAATCCAAAACCTCAATAGCACGTAAAAAGTGAATATATGTATGAGAATCCATGAATGCGGCATAACAATGAATAATAGTATGCATGAAGTAGCAGGTAATAACTACAATGTCTAAACTAACATATAAGGCAAGTACACTAATATCATGTCTAAACTATTAGCTAACAGGCTATGTCAAGCAATAATATTTTCTAAGGTGTACGTGACATGGCAATTACCGATGAAGATGTGTGTGAGCCGGCAAGTAAGTGTACGTGGTACATACGCATCATCGGTAATGGTGCTGGTGTCCTAACCACAAGATATCAACAGTAGAATATGAAGCATAATATAAGCATGTGATGCGGAGCAAACAAAAATAATGAGCGGGAGCTGAATACTAGACGCAACGATAACTAATCTGCTTTAACCTAATATAAGTCCTACAATGGTGCCTTTTGAAATAACACGAATCGTGGGGTTTTGAAAATAGGGGCAACGGTGTTTTTAAGAAAAGATACGTTTTTTTTTTGAAATATCCGTAGAATCCCTTGACTTGTCTTTTAAAATACGCACGATTCGTAAGCTTTGAAATAGGTAGGAACCGAATCTAATCTAACAACTAACTAAACTAAAGGGCTAAGCTACAAGCTAGACTACAGGTAAGGAAACCGCCTAACATCTGAGTCGATATATATACATACCTGTATATATATTAGTCGGTGATCCCGCCTCAATAATATCATATCCGATACCATATCTATAATCAGACATCCCAAGTCAAGAGTGCGGATCAATCATCAAGATATAGCTCGTACGTAAATCCGTCGTACGGCATCCCCAAATCTGGGTACGGGTCAATATCATATTCCTCACACTATTCCTCTGGTATCCTCTTTATCCAAGATCATAGTCTAGGGTACTGACCTATGTCTAGTACAATACTAATATCCTCAATATACTCATGATCTGACTACTGATCGACAATCTCGTACAAACCGATATCGTCAGCACATATTATCATCAAGGGGTATACATCGCCCGATACGGCCTAATATCAATATCCTAGCATATCATGCCTCATATCACGATCACATGTCGACCATTTTATTTATAACACTATTCACCCGTATCGCCGCCCCAAGATCCGCTATAACACCAGGACGTACCTCAAGTATGAATCATGCCATATCACCGATATCACAACCACAAACAAATCTCATCGACTCAGCTCAATCCTAAGTATCATTCTCAAATCCGTATGTGAACACATAGTCCCATACCCATGTGAACACATAACTATAAAGAATCCCATGAGCACATATAAAAAGGAATGTATGCAAGTATGTATGTGTGTATGTGTAGTCAACACTACCCTAGGGTTCGCGACACTAAAATAATCCAACAAATCAATATCCATCCTAAACATCGTTATTAATCCCAAATAGCATATAATAATTGTTGGTGTGTATACGCATCCGTATACACCACCACGGACTGCGGGGGTGCTATACGCCATCCACCCGACTTCTCCCCGTAGATATAAATCTACTCACCTGGTCCTCGCTCGCCGGTGCCGACGTCGCCACGTGCTTGCTTGCCGTCTCGAAGTCCACATGGGGGTACCTACATATCACAACGCATCGTATCGCATTAAAATCCGACTCATGACCAAAACGACACACGAATCCCACATAGGTCAAAACCTATGGTTGCTTCCACAAATCAACCCAAAAACCCTCGACGTCGGCGTACAAACGCCAGACCATCGAGAAAAACCCAAATACACTCATTTGCACATTCACGAACACTAATTTTAATATAAAATAGGTTAAAACTCACAAAAACCCCAAATTCACTTTAAAAGCCGTTTTTCCGAAAAACTAGCAAGCAAAATTACCCGTTTTAGTACAAAACTCGACGTTTAAACAATTCTAGCGGCCATAATACGTATTAAATAACTTAAATAAGTCATATAACCTATAACCACAATTTAATCTCATCAAACTATATACGTTCAAAAAAACTAGTTTGCAATTTTACCCAAATTTCAACCATTTTAGCAAAAATGCACAAACAACAATTTAGCTAGGATTTTCATGAACTAAAGACATTAAACCACACTTAATAATGTTAATGAAGTCATAAAAAAACTAATTATAATTTTAAACCCAATTATTTAACCATTTCCAAAAACCTAGATAGCAAATTAGTGTAATTATCACAATTTTTAAACTAACAATTAACAACTAGCTACTAACTTGTTTTAACATGTCATAAGAGCTTAAACACATTACACAACCATACACCAATTTCACAAAATCCTAACTTTCATTCAATTTCTTCTCTTGAATTTTCATCACACAAACCACAACAACCAATTTAACACTTATAAACGAAATCATATAAGCAATTAATCAACAAACAACCATGGGGCATAAAAATTTATACCTCACAAATCCATGATCAAACATGAAATCTAGACCTCCAAAATGAAATCCTTGCACCAAGATCCATGCATCTAAGGCTACACTAAAATGGGTAAGAACTAGATTTAGATTTTGGGATTTTTTTGATGGGTATATGATGAATTTTTTGAAGCAAAAGAGATGGAACAATGGGGGGAGAAAGAGGGCTGTTTGTGCAGGAATTTTCGGCCATAAAGGGAGTGGGGGAGGAGAGAGAGGGAGGTGGAGAAAAATGGGGAGAAAAAGACAAAGTCTACACCCCCTTTTGACTTTCTTTCATTTCCCTTTTTCTTTTCTTTTCTTTTCTTTTTTGTGTGGAATGGAGTGGGGAAATGGGGGGGATGTGCTGCTGAATTTAGCCTCATGGGGATGGGAGTGAGTGAGTGTGGGTGTGGGTGTGGGGGAAAAAGATAAATGTTATACCCCAAACAACCATTTACACTAATTTCACCGAAAAAAGTCTTTTTCTTCGATATTTTCTAAACCGTTTTGGCAAACGATTTTGTTTCAAAAACCACATGATAAAATTTTATTTAAAGTTTTATGATGCACAAAATTTGTTTCAACTCATTCCAATTTGTAATTTTCCCTAATTAAATGTATTAGTGACGGCTTAAAATAATAATAAAATAATTTTTTTTTCCAGAAAATTTGAAATTTCACCAGTGGCTCAATAAACACCAAATACTAGCAATTACATATCTAGAATATGTATATTTAATTTTTATAATAAGATATTTGCATTTTGACTTTTTACAGAAAACCACCTTATTTTACCGATTTTCCGAAATTTCACCGAAACGATTTTCAAAACGCTACAATCTTCTTGGGCACTTGAGTCTTCCTCTTCCTAGTGCACAAGTTCTTAAGAGTTTTCGCATAGGACGGAACTTGTTGGATAGCATCTAGGAGGGGGATGTTGATGTTAACTTGCTTAAACATGTCCACAAGCTTCTCTATTTGGGCATTGGGTTTGTTGGACCTCAACCTATTTGGAAATGGAGTTCTATCAATAAGTGTTAGGTCCAATACTTGTGGAGAAGGTCGTGGGGGTAGGAAGGATGAAGTGGGTGGAGGGTTCAAGCCTTTGGGAAAATGGAGAATAGGCTCGGAAGAAAACGGTAAATTAGACGAAATAGGGTAAGAAGTAGAAGTGTGAGTGGAAGTGGAAGTGGAAGCATGGGGTTCACTTGATTCCTCAACATCAATCTGTTTACCCACATGATTGTCTAGCACTCTTGCAGATCTCAACGTGGTAAGTGCATCCACATTTGTGTAATGTGAAGGTCCAGGATCAGGTAGGGGTTGAGCTGGAAGATTCCCTTTTTCTCTTGCACTCATTTCGGCTTTTAATTGTGCAATTTGTTCTTCCATCGATTTAATACTCTCACTTTGGGAGTCAGAGTTTTTCTGGATTTTATCGACAGAAGACTGAAAATTTACCGTAAATTGCATGAAATTTGTCAGAAACAAATTCATGGTTTGTTCGAGTGCAGAGGTGTTATTGGTTCGGGCAGAAAAGAATCAAAGTTGTTGGCCGGGTTTTGAAAATTTTGTGGTTGGAAGGAGTGCTGACTCGGTTGTGGTAGTTGTTGCTGCTGTGGAGGGACCCTTTTGAAATTGTTCTGGTTTAGATCTGTGTATTGGGGTTGGTGTTGGATCCAAGAAAAATCAGGATGATTCCTCCAATCTTGATTATATGAGGAAGAAGAAGGATCGTTTCCAGGTCTTTGCTGAAATGCAGCATTAGTGTGTCCTTGAAACGGTACATTCAAAGGACATTCTTCCGTCAAATGTGAAGGGTTTAAACAGCAGCCACACACGGTTTTAGGAAGTGTGTATTGGTTTAGGGAGGCTGAAGAGATTTTGTTTTCTATAGCGTCGAGTTTCCTTTGTATTGCGGCCATTTCGGCTCTCATTATGACGAAAACATCGAGCTGATTGACATCTTCCCTAGGCGGTGGTGGTCTAACACTTTCCCATTGTAAAGTGTTTTGAGCTAAATCTTTTAAGTATTTCCAAGATTCACCATCATCATTAGATAGGAATTGGCAATGAAACATGGTTTCAAGCATCTGTCTAGTAGTGAGATCAATACCCTCATAAATAATTCGACACAAATCCCATCTAGAGATTCCAAGATGAAGGAATTGGATAAGATGATCCTTGAACCGTTCAAAGCATTTCCAAAATGGTTCATTGGTGTCACGACCCGAAAGAGCACATGACTGGCCCTTGAACCATATGAAGTCTATAGGACTCCATCTGATCCAAGTAATCCAAAAGCCCAGAAATCTAAAACCCCCTTTTTAAGAGTAAAGAAACAATATACAAGTTTTGGTTGATGGAATTTCTAGATACAATGAATAATACATGTACAACGGCGGTTCTGATACGAAGAACTCACCTACCAAAGCAAAGCACCCGCAAAGGAAAGCAGTGTGCCAGAAATGCCGCTATGGAACCTGTACGGCAAACCTGCAAGAACTGTGGCACAACGGGGGTGAGTTGTGATCAGTCGAAAATACTGCATTTTTAACACGGCAATTTCCCTAACATTTGCACTCATATAGAAGTGTTCGGTATTCATATTGCACATATTACAAAATCATCTCTGAAATACCAGATTGCATGTGTTAGACTTTTAAACCGGCACTTTAAGGGAAATTAACTGTGTTTCATGGCATCGCATCATCCCTGTATTGCGCAACTCTTGTCTGGGGTCTAATGCAGGAAATTCCAGAAGCAAAAGCCCAAAACTGAGAAAAAATCTGATTAAAGATACGCCAACTCAAAGATGCAAGATCTGGCAGTGACACAGAAGGCCAAATAAGATTTCACATATTGTATAAAGGCCCACCAGGAAGCCCAAGAATTACCATAAAAAGATACAGCCCTAAGGCCACTAAAGGACCGCGGATCCGCGGCCCAAACCCCCTTGGCGCCGCGGATCCGCGGCCATATGATGAGATCTTCGGCTCAAATTTTGTACACGTGTCCCCCCTAACGGCCAAAGCTTCCAGAAGACCCCAGAAGCTCCACGTACACATCTAGAAGGCTCGGCTTAACAAACTCTTGGAGGGAAATTCAAATTTTGGCTTAACAAACTTTTGAGAGGGAAATTCAAATATTGGTTAACTAACTTGTGGAGGGAGAATTCAAAATTCAATCCTAGATCTAGAATTTGGAGGTCTATAAAAAGGAGCCTAGATCTAGGGTGCAAATTGTTCAAGAATCACCATCTTCTTCCTCCCACAAGTTGAGTGACACAACTTGTGCCCCAAATTCAATCCCCAATTCAACCTCAAGATCAAGATCCCGAGATCAATTCAAGCAAGAAATTCTTCAACCTTTAGCAAGAGACACCGGATTTCAACGGAGCAAGAGATCCACGCCGATCCGCGACTCAAGGAGCCGAGCGAAGACGAAATCGACGATCTAGTTCCTTCCTTTTGTAAATTCAGGAGAGTTGTAACGAAAACTGTCGATAAATAAAGGTGAATTTTCTATATTCTTGCTTATCTTTTAATTCAAGCATAATGATTAGATCTCAATTTATGATTGTGTTTGTGATCATGATGTTTGAGTAATCTCCGCTCGTGTAGGAGTTGTGACGATCTTTAGATGATGATGATTTAGATATTCTTACAATTCTTAAATCCTATAATGTTTGAAAATTCTAGTGAATCAAATGATTAATGACCTAGTTTCGAGATTATGCTTTCTTGATCGTGTTCACTCGAAACTAGGGAATAACTATTGACCATTTGATTAACTAGAAGCTAGAATTTGAATGCGATCTATCGAAAGGACAAAGGATGAGTTGCGAAATCCCTAATTTCCTCGCAAAGATCCTTAAACCTCGATGAATTTGCATCGATCTAGTATCAATTCGTTAATGGATAAGAATGAGTAATCATTAGATCTCATCACATCTGTAGATCCGATTTACTCCTACGAGCCATACTTATAATCTTGAGTGTTGATTGGAAATTATCACACATCTCAATTCTTATTTTTAATGTCTTTTCTAGATCTAGATTTTTCTTATTTCTTGATCTTCAAACGCAAATCATGAATTGTTTTCTTTTCTTTGCCTTAAATTTTCAACTCATCTAATTCGAAAATTGAACGGATTCTCACTTTCCCTGTGGACGATCCGCACTCGCTAACGCGCTACATCCGACACCGTTATTGATTGCGGTCAAAATATTTTTGGTTGTGATTTCTCTTTACAATCTTTCAAATACTACACAACAAGAATATCTTATCAATCAAAATGGCGCCGTTACAGGGGATCATGTGCTATTTGTTCATTTTTTGAAATTTGAGTTGAAAAGTTTATTCCATCAATATTTTTTAGATCAAAACTTGCGCAAACACTAATACGTGTTGTTGTGGTTAATTGCAAGGAAATCTGGAGCTTTCTGTGAAATTGGAAAATTATTTGGAGAATTTCAGAGAGCTAAGGAAGTGATCAGGAGTGCTCTGGTAAAATTTGGTGCAGAGAGGAGCTCAAGGCGCGGCGTAACCGCGGCATAAGGCGACTAACGCGGCGGAATCACGACGGTTCAGGGGCTTCTCTGTACAATTTTTAGCAGGTAACTTCTATCTTTCTTATCTCCTTCCTAAAATCTGCTCCAATTAACAATTTGTTGCAGGCTTCTTTGCAAAAATCGCAGCGCCGCAAAAAGCAAAATAAATTGTGCTTGTTTTTGATTTTGTGGTTGTTTGCATAATTAATACGGACATTAAGGGGCACGGCCAAATCCAGATTAGGTGGGGAGTTCATTACCCTTCCTAAGCCCCAAAAATCACAAACTTGCATCTGCATTACCCTCATTAATTAAAATATATCTAGAGATGACTCTAAGGACCGTCGCGCTCACTTAGGACAAGAGAAGGCCGTGGGTAATTCATTGCTTATCCGCGTTTTCTTGTGGTGTCTAAGGCAAGTGTGTCGAAGGCTAGTGGTTATTAATTAGGCCTACTACTTACGTAGTGGAGTACCTTCCCACTTACCTGGCACTTACCTGGCCACAGGGGGACAAAGAGGCAGTGGAGGATTCTATCCTGCGACTTGTCTTTTGGCAGTTAGGAGCGGTCTAGAGCCTGACCTAGGTGACCACTAGATTTTAGGGTTTTGTGTGTTGCATTTGTTGTGTTGCATCGTTTTTCTTAATATCCGTATCATTTTTCAAAACAAACACCGCATTCACTTCATTTCCCCTAATTATAAATCACGCTGCCACTTGTACTAACCCATTTTAGTGCAAGATAGGCTGGACACGGGATTCTAGTGCCCGTTTAGTCCGCGTACCCTTTATCGACTCCAAAGTCGGTATTTCTCCATTTACCTTTCTTTTACCCCCCACCACACCCACTCCGATGGATCAGTCTCCATCGAACCTCTTTACCGCTACTCTGCCGCCATCCGTTGGTGCGCAGAATCCTCCCCGCATCTCTCTCCAAGAGAGGTGCTACCCTTTGCGAGGTCCTCTCTCGACCTACTTATCCATTCCACCAGCCAACGGGGATAACTTTGAGATTAAGCCCCAGTACATCAACCTTCTACCCAAATTCCACGGTCTCGAGAATGAAGACGCGTACGTTTTTATTACCAAATTTGAAAACGTATGCGCAATGATGGGTACATCATAACTTTCTGTGGATGCCATGCGTCTATGACTTCTTCCATTTACCTTGTGCGATTTAGCCGAGAAGTGGCTATATAACACCACCGCACATTCCATAACGAATTGGGAAGAATTCGTTGCGGCATTCCTTAAGAAATTCTACCCTATGCAAAAGACAGCTCGAATCCGTAGCGAACTATATCAATTCTCCCAGCTTCCGGCTGAACCATTCTCTAAATGCTTTGAACGATTCAAGGATCTTTTGGTTCAATGCCCACATCATGGCATCCCGAGATGGGAACTTTGCCGAATCATATATGAGGGCAGTAACCCTACCACTAAACAAAACCTTGAAAATATGTGTCAAGGCACCTTTATGACCAAGGATGATGGGGAAGCATGGAAATTTTTAGAAGAGTTCGCTGAAAAGTCCTTACAGTGGGAGACTGGAACCCAGCCATCGAGTAGGAGTGGCATACACCAAATAGACGTGTCCATAGGTGTTCGAGCTGAGATGGCAGCAATGCAAAAGAAGATCGACGCTATGGAACACAAATTCCTAGCAGCCTCCCTAAACCCAATGGCGCTCCCCAAAACTGTTTGTGGGTGCTGTTCTGATCCTTCTCACTTGACGGAAGAATATCCATTAAACTCTCAGTTTCGAGGTCTCGAGCATACCAATGCCGCATTTCAAAGACCTGAAAATGACCCTTTTCTTCCATATATAATCAGGGTTGGAGGAATCACCCGAATTTTGCTTGGAACCAATCCCAAAACACGGTTCCAAACCCGAATCAATTCCAAAGGGTCCTTCCTCCACAACAGCAACCACTTCAACTCACCCAGCACCCCTACCAGTCACAAAATTTCCAAAACCAGGTCAACACTCCTGCACCTTCTAATCCTATGCAGTCGACCTGTTCTGATGAATTCTCTCAATTCGCTCAAACCATGAAATCACTCCTGTCAAATTTCATGGAAGTGTCGGCCGAGGTTAGGTCTTCCGTTGGTGAGATAAAGAAAAACTCAGCGTCCCAAGCTGAGAGTATCAAAACGATGGAAGCTGAGATTACACGACTTAAGGCCGAAATGAGTGCAAGAGAAAAAGGGAAACTCCCAGCTCAACCTTTACCCAATCCTGGCTATTCACATCATGTGAATGCAATCACCACGTTGAGATCTGGGAGAGTGCTGGATAACCATGTTGGGGAAGAAGTTGATGATATTGAAAATCCTATCAACACCCCGGCTGAGACCTTTCCTCACACTCACACTTCTGCTTCTGATTCTTGTTCTTCTACCCCACCGCCTTCTCACGAGCCTATTCTCCACTTCCCACTAGGCTTGACACCTCAGCCCACCTCTTCTATCCCTCCACAGACGATCCCCACTCCTCTTTTGGGATCACGTTTACCCTCACTTCTTTCTCCTATGATGGACCCAGCGCTCATTGCTAAAGCACCTTACCCGAACCGGTTAAGGGCTAACAAATCGAGTCCACATATGGAGAAAATTATGGAAATGTTCAAACAGGTTAACATCAACATCCCTCTCCTAGATGCGATTCAACAAGTCCCCGCTTATGCGAAAATTCTTAAGGACTTGTGCACTAGGAAGAGGAAGACTCAAGTGCTAAAGAAATTCTTCATGTCCAATAACATTAGCACTGCTTTTATCCCTCCGCTACCAAAGAAACGTAAGGACCCAGGATGTCCTACGATATCAATTTCTATTGGGGATAAACACATCAACCGTGCTTTTTTAGACCTTGGCGCAAGTGTTAACCTGCTTCCTTTCTCAGTTTATGAGCAACTAGGGATCGGAGAGTTGAAACCAGCCCATTGCACTCTCCAGATAGCTGACCGATCAATCACCAAACCTAGGGGTGAACTAGAGGATGTGTTAATAAAAATCGGGGAATTTGTATTCCCTGTGGATTTTATTGTACTTGATACACAGCCTGTAGCGAACCCCCGGAATCAAATTCCGGTGATTTTAGGTCGCCCCTTTTTGGCCACTTCCAATGCTATCGTCAACTATCGTAATGGTTCTATGACCCTATCCTTCGGGAATAGGTCAATAGAGCTGAACATTTACAAGTTGGGAAGTGTACCCTCCGAACCTACTGCTCATGTCTGTCCTATCGACATAATGGATGTCGACAGCAGCGAATTTGATGATCCACCTGATACCGATCTTGACTCTTTTCATACGTTGTTGTTTGACCCAACTATGTATCATACACATACGGACTCTTCCACCAAGATGTCCGGGTCAACAACTAACACCGATTATGAACTGCTTTTAGAGTCTGAAGATCACCCCGCACTTTGTGATGACATTATTCTTTGGGTTATTGATGAAACTTTTGAGGAGATCTTCGCTGATGAACTCGCATTTCTGAATAACACGGGTGTTGAGATGAATCATGTCCCAATCATTGAAATTGAACCTCCACCCTTTCTTCTGAATTGTAAAAAGAATGCGAGTAATCCATCACATCACTGCATCGTCTCTCCAAAATGAGACACACACACATTCTGTTCCACCACTTACCCTTTCCCCACTTCTTTTTCCACCAACCCGAGCACTGCATTGATAAAATCTTCGAATGGTTGGTGTTGATTTTCGGTCTTTGCAAAGCTTGGCATCGACCACTGATTTTCGACCCCCTCATATGATTTTCAAAAGATTAACATAGCTTAACTCAAGTTTGGGGGGGGACATTTTTTTTCTTCTGGCTCTTGGAAAGAAAAATTTTTACAAAAATTTTGAGCCAAGAATAAGTTTTGGGGGAGGGTCTTCACTTAAATATTTTGCCCCCACTAATAAATTCCTCCCAGGCTTACAGGTTTTGTAGATTTAGCAGATGGCAACAGTAGGACACTGTTGAAAACAAGTTTGGGGGAGGTTTGTGCTTAGTTTTGCATCATGTGCATATCATTTGCAAAAGCACAAAACATTTCTTTAAAAACCTATAAAAATTTTGTGTAAAGATTTTTTTGTAAATAATTTTTCAAAACATTTCTTTAAAAACCTATAAAAATTTAAAAAAATTTCAAAATCCATAAAAATTCAAAAATTTTCAAAACTCATTAAAAATTTGAAAATTTTCAAAAATATAAAAATATTTAATATTTATGATAATAAAAGATTAGATAGTGAACAATTACATCCATGAGATTAGAAAAATTTAAGAAAACCAAGAAAATTAGAAGTTTTCTTATACGAACTAGTAATAAATAGTTATGAGCCGTTGTCCCAAGGGTTAGTAAGATGGAGGAAGTCACTAATCTGAGGATAAAAATAAGTCTGAAAAAATAGTTTCTATTCTGGAAAGCCAAACATTTTGAACGTTGATACCCTGCTATTCGCACTTACACACGTCTTAAAGCCCGGGATAGTAGAGGATACCTTGAAATGCTCTTGTCTTAAAGCCGATGTATGAAGAAAAAAAATGAAGAAAGTGGTGAGAAAGGACACTGGTTTTGTTATCACCAAGGGCAATAATAAAAAAATCTATAGCGAGGGTGCCTTTTCACCTAGTGCCCTAAGGCCAGCTGGTCTGGGAGTCACTGCTATACCTGAGGTGGTGCAAGACTAGGAAAATACACCAAATAAGCAAGCACATGAGTAATCGGTCGGTTAGTACCTCAAGAAGTATTAACGATCACATGAAAGTGTGTAAGCACATCTAATTAAAAAGTACTGAGGCTGATGGGCAAGAGTATGATAACTTGAATTGAATTCTCCGGGTGTAGGGATGTCTTTACACACACACAGGGTGATATGATCGATGTTTGGAATAAAGATAGGAATGAAGAATAAGACGATGTTTTATTGAGGGAGGACGTGATTTCTAACATTTTTTCATGACCATTAAGATAGGGCTCATGACAACCGAAAAACTAGCTTAGTTGGAAACCCTAATTTTCAAGGCTTTTCTTTTACAATTCTTGTCTTTAAATGTAATATTCATGATCTTCCTTTTATTATTGGATTTTGTGGATGCAATCCGCTGAAAACCCTCAGGAGACAACACTCCTCCTACTAGGGACACCTAGAGGTTTAAAGGCTTGTTGCACGTGCTCAGTGCAATCGTGTTGCCTACGAAAGTGTGCTTTTCTCTTTCTTTATTTTCTCCTTCTCTTTTTAATAAAACAATTCGATCGAGACGATCGAAAATAAGTTTGGGGGAATTTGATCAGTCGAAAATACTGCATTTTTAACACGGCAATTTCCCTAACATCTGCACTCATATAGAAGTGTTCGGTATTCATATTGCACATATTACAAAATCATCTCTGAAATACCAGATTGCATGTGTTAGACTTTTAAACCGGCACTTTAAGGGAAATTAACTGTGTTTCATGGCATCGCATCATCCTTGTACTGCGCAACTCTTGTCTGAGGTCTAATGCAGGAAATTCCAGAAGCAAAAGCCCAAAACTGAGAAAAGATCTGATTAAAGATACGCCAACTCAAAGATGCAAGATCTGGCAGTGACACAGAAGGCCAAATAAGATTTCACATATTGTATAAAGGCCCACCAGAAAGCCCAAGAATTACCATAAAAAGATAAAGCCCTAAGGCCACTAAAGAACCGCGGATCCGCGGCCCAAACCCCCTTGGCGCCGCGGATCCGCGGCCATATGATGAGATCTTCGGCTCAAATTTTGTACACGTGTCCCCCCTAACGGCCAAAACTTCCAGAAGACCCCAGAAGCTCCACATGGCACATTTAGAAGGCTCGGCTTAACAAACTCTTGGAGGGAAATTCAAAATTTTGGCTTAACAAACTTTTGAGAGGGAAATTCAAATATTGGTTAACTAACTTGTGGAGGGAGAATTCAAAATTCAATCCTAGATCTAGAATTTGGAGGTCTATAAAAAGGAGCCTAGATCTAGGGTGCAAATTGTTCAAGAATCACCATCTTCTTCCTCCCACAAGTTGAGTGACACAACTTGTGCCCCAAATTCAATCCCCAATTCAACCTCAAGATCAAGATCCCGAGATCAATTCAAACAAGAAATCCTTCAACCTCTAGCAAGCGACGCCGGATTTCAACGGAGCAAGAGATCCACGCCGATCCGCGACTCAAGGAGCCGAGCGAAGCCGAAATCGACGATCTAGTTCCTTCCTTTTGTAAATTCAAGAGAGTTGTAACGAAAATTGTCGATAAATAAAGGTGAATTTTCTATATTCTTGCTTATATTTTAATTCAAGCATAATGATTAGATCTCAATTTGTGATTGTGTTTGTGATCATGATGTTTGAGTAATCTCCGCTCATGTAGGAGTTGTGACGATCTTTAGATGATGATGATTTAGATATTCTTACAATTCTTAAATCCTATAATGTTTGAAAATTCTAGTGAATCAAATGATTAATGACCTAGTTTCGAAATGATGCTTTCTTGATCGTGTTCACTCGAAACTGGGGAACAACTATTGACCATTTGATTAACTAGAAGCTAGAATTTGAATGCGATCTATCGAAAGGACAAAGGATGAGTTGCGAAATCCCTAATTTCCTCCCAAAGATCCTTAAACCTCGATGAATTTGCATCGATCTAGTATCAATTCGTTAATGGATAAGAATGAGTAATCATTAGATCTCATCACATCTATAGATCCGATTTACTCTTACGAGCCATACCTATAATCTTGAGTGTTGATTGGAAATTATCACACATCTCAATTCTTGTTTTTAATGTCTTTTCTAGATCTAGATTTTTCTTATTTCTTGATCTTCAAACGCAAATCATGAATTGTTTTCTTTTCTTTGCCTTAAATTTTCAACTCATCTAATTCGAAAATTGAACGGATTCTCACTTTCCCTGTGGACGATCCGCACTCGCTAACGCGCTACATCCGACACCGTTATTGATTGTGATCAAAATATTTTTGGTTGTGATTTCTCTTTACAATCTTTCAAATACTACACAACAAGAATATCTTATCAATCAAGTTGCCAACTCGTGAATAGAAAATATCTACAAGCAGAAATTAAAAGCATGACATAATCCTCAGTCAAAACGATCAGATATAATATAAACCTTAAATGAATAAGTTTGAAGCATGGAAAAGTGGCAATGTAACATCTGAACAAAAGTGTAGTGCCAAGTACTCGTGCCAGTGCTCACATAATAACATATCATAAATATGATGTATGTATGCGGTAAAACGAAAACAGCAGATATCATGAATGAAATCATCAGACAATCAATGTCGAGCATCGTCACAAACTATATATCTCAATATCAAGTGAAACCCATATATCATGTATCCGATATGTATGCAGCATTCATGAAGGTACTCTATCCGGTACTACTAATATATGATGCAATGCATATAAAATAAATGTGGGGTAGGGGAGATATAATATGCCATCGACCATAAAGGCTCCTCTCATATCGAGCACATAGGCTCCTTTCCATATAACGGGCATCCGTCAGTCCAGGTCAGCCCCCACTATCATATATCGGGCATCCGTCAGTCTGGGTCAGCCCTCACTCTCATATATCGGGCATCCGTCAGTCCAGGTCAGCCCTCACTCTCATATATCGGGCATCCGTCAGTCCGGGTCAGCCCTCACTCTCATATATCGGGCATCCGTCAGTCCGGGTCAGCCCTCACTCTCATATATCGGGCATGCATATATAACTGTGCATAGATCATCATGATGGTATATTAAGTAGGTGTATATATATATCGGCGTCCCATACTACTAATATATATATACTATGGGTATACATATATATTTCAGCGTCCCATACCACTGATATATATACACAGGAGTAAAACAATCCAGAATCATCATATGCAACCATATCACAGTGCGAAATCCATGAATTATAATACATGCAACATGAAACACTAATATGAGCAGGGAACTTTGTAAAGGCATATGCACAAAGGAATATGAATCAATAACATATAAGCATGCAATGCAATGCGAGCCATAGAGTAAATGGTAAATGAATAGTAATGCAGCTTGCCATTTGAAATAAGTATGACTCGGGTCTAGTCTAACATCTACTATGCAAACTACAGATCTAAGTATCAGGTCAACCGGGAAGGGTATGGAATCTACCTAAATCTTAGTCGGTATATATATACAGTCGGTGATCCCGCCTCAATAGTATTGCGTACGATACAGTATGTCATATGGCATCCTCAAGTTATGAGTGCGGATCTATCATCAATATAAAGCTCGTACGGTAAATCGTCGTACAGCATCCCAATAGCTGGGTACGGGTAAATATCACATTCCTCTCATCAAATATCAGGTATGATTATCATCATATCACATAATCTGGGGTACTGATCTAAGTCTAGTACAACTGATACCATCTATATACTGCGTGTGCAAGCACACGTCCAAAGGCCCGCTAAAGATCACATGTCGTATCCCAAATACGAATCATATCAAATCACCGGTCTCGCGGCACAATGTCCAAAATCATCCACTCATCTCCAATGTCATCCAATATCACCATCACACCGTGTAAGTATAAAGAATATGCAAGGGTGTGCGTGTGGGTGTAAATCTATTCTAGGGTTCGCGACTATGAATTACACTAGTTTACTTCTAACCCTAAACTATCCATAATATACCTAACACTATATTCATGACACACTATAACTATCATACAATATAGTATATCAACTATGGACTGCAGGGTGCTATACGCCATCCACCCAACTTCCCCCTGTAGATATAATCTACTCACCTTGCGTCTTCATTGTCGACGTCACCACGCGTTTGCTTGTCGTCCCGAAGGCTGCATGGGGTACTTACACATTAACATATCGCAAATGCGTATCAAAACCAATTCCGAACTAAAATGGCATATGAATCTCAAAACGATACGCTAAGATCTATAGGTTAGAACCTATGGACAACGCCTTCCAAAACCATCAACAACCCTCGATATCGTCATATAAACGCCAAATAGTCGAGGTAAAACACAATACACAAATTCAGAATTAAAAAATACGGAATACGGAAACACGAATCCAAAACAGCAACTTAGGAAATAGGCTCCAGATTTCACCATAGGTCAAATTAGACAAATCTATATATACCAGGGGTCTAATCTACAGATAAGGGAACACCAAAACCAAAACGAGGCAAATCCACCATGGTCTGGCCGCAAATTGCAGCCAGAATAGATAAATCTGCGGCCGGGTATAGGAGGTAGGGGCTAATGTTCTGGTGGTAGCTTTCTGGGTGCCTGCACATGTCACTGTCCAATCAATTTAAATTTAGGATGTCTCGGGTGATAGCAGATTCAATATTCACTTCACAGATTCCACAAATTCTCCGATATCGGTTTCTAAATCTGTATTTCGGGTTTCAACTCTCAGGTTAGGGTCTCAATTCATGCACTAGGGTGTTGATGTAGCCTCTACTGAACTCAGTTTCACATTACAACTCATAATTTCCTCAAACCCTAACTAGGTTTTCCTTAACTCCACAATAACAAACAATATCGGTTCAATCTAAACATGGGGGCATAAGTAACGCTAAAACTAAGCAAATGGTTCAGCAAATATCTCATTTGGCAACTCAAGAATTTTCTTGAGTTGCCCCTAGTGGCCAAAATCCTTGCTTCTTTAGTTCCAAGTGTAGATCTTGAGCTTGTGCACACTTTTTATGAAATGGGGGTAAGGTTTTGGTGATGTTTTAGAGATGAATTGAAGGGATTAAGTGGGAGAGAGGAAGGGGCAGCAGCAGCTGTAGCTCAGCTGAGGGAAGAGGGAGGGAAAATGAATGAGGAACGAAGAGAATAGCTAAGTCCAAAGTCAAAGAAAACCCATACCTTTCTCTCTCTCACCATACCTCATTTCTTTATTCCTTTTCCATTTCTTTTCTTTTCTTATTCTCTCAAAATCCTTCTCCCAAGAATAGTAAATCCAAAGTGAACCATGGCAAGAAAAATGCACAAGTGTGATAAAAAAAGATATGTGCATGTTTTGCACAAAAATGCTAAAAAATCGATTAGCGATTTTTAATCACGATTAACACTAAATTAGCATATAACTAATCATAAAGACTTAAAAATGGCATAATTCTCTAATTTACCCTATTTTAGAATTTTCCATAATTTTTCCAAATTTTTTTCTCCATTTATTTGTATTTAATTATACCGAAATATTAAAATATTCAATATAGTAATATTAAATTATAAAATTTCCCGAAAATGGTATTTTATTATTTTGAAATGTTACAATTGGGAAGTTGGGTAAATTTGAAGATTTCGCTCCGAACACGGCTGGTCTTGTGATTGGGATAAAATTTCTTTAGGAATGCTTTTACAAATTCATCCCATTTTGAAATAGAATGTGCGGTTGTATTATAAAGCCACTTCTCGGCTAAGTCGCACAAAATGAATGGGAGAAGACGTAAACGCAGAGCATCCACAGACAGTTGTGACGTTCCAATCATTGCGCATACGTTTTCAAATTTGGAGATAAAAACGTATGCATCTTCAGAATCAAGACCGTGAAATTTGGGTAGCAGTTTGATGAATTAGGGGTTGATTTCAAAATTTTCCCCGTTGGCAGGTGGTATAGAAAGACAGGTGGGAAGGGGAACACGTGAAGGATAGCATCTCTCTTGGAGAGAAATGCGTGGAGGATTCTGCGCACCTGCGGGCGGTGGCAGAGTGGTGTAAAAGTTTGATGGATATCCGTCCATCGCGGTGGTGATGGGAAAAAGAAAATGAAGAAATACCGACTTTGGGGTCGATGGGGGAAAACGCGGACAAGACGGGCACTAGAATCCCGTGTCCAGCCAAGCTTGCACTAAAGGGTTTAGCACAAGTGGCAGCGTTAAGATAATTAGGGGAAAGAATGAAGTGGTGTTTGTTTTGAAAAAGATACAGTTTTTTGAAAAAAAAATGATGCAAATCACAACAAATGCACAAGCAAAACCCTAAGTCTAGTGGTCACCTAGGTCAAGGCTCTAGACCGCTCCTAACTGCCAAAAGACAAGTCGCGGGATTAATCCTCCACTACCTCTTTGTCCCTCCTGTGGCCAGGTAAGTGCCAGGTAAGTGGGAGGTTCTCCACTACGTAAGTAGTGGGCCTAATTAAGTAACCACTTGTCTTAAACACATTTGCCTTAGACACCACAAAAGAAACACGGATAAGCAATAGATTACCGACGACCTTCCCCTGTCCTAAGTGAGCGCGACGGTCCTTAGACTCATGTCTAAATATTTTTTAATTAATGAGAGTGATGCGGATGCAGTTTTTGTGATTTTCGAGGCTTAGGAAGGGTAATGAACTCCCCACCTAATCTAGATTTGGTCTTTGCCCCTTAATTTCTGTATTGAAAATGCAAACAACCAAGATCAAACACGCACAATTTTTTCTTTTTGCGGCACTGCGAATTTTGCAAAGAAACCTGCAGAAAATTGTTATTGGAGCAGACAGAGAGAGAGATAAGAAAGTCAGAGAGTTACTGAGCAATTTTCGTGCAATAAAGCGCTAAGCCCACCGCGAATCCGCCGCAGGAATCTGATATTGGCCGCGGAAACGCGGTCTTGTGGTGAGTTCGCTGCACAAAATTTTCATAGTCTGCTCCTGATCACTTACTTAACTCTCTAGAATGCACTAAAAAATTTTCCCTTCACTCCACTGATTCCAGATTTTCTCGCAACAAATCACAATGAATCATTTAGTGTTTGCGCGAATTTTGATTTAAAAATTATGATGGAATAAACCTTTCAACTCAAATTTAAAAAACGAACAAATTAGCACACGATCCCCGGCAATGGCGCCATTTGATTGAATGATTCTTTGTGTGTATGTATGTAGAAAATGTATAGAAATCACAACCAAAGAAATTTTTGACCGCAATCAATAATGGTGTCGATTGTAGCGCGTTAGCGAGTGCGGATCGTCCACAGGAAAAGTGAGATCCGTTCAAATTTGAATTAGATGAATTGAAAATTAAAGAAAAGAGAAAAGGACGATTCAATTCAAGATTTAAAAGTGAATTTCAAGAATTATCTAAATCTAAATCTAAAATCAAGAAAACATTTAAAATCAAGAATTAAGAATTGATGATATCCAATCCAATAATCAAGAATTGATGTGAAGCTCGTAGGAATCGATTGAATCTATAGACATGATGAAAACTATTGATTAGGTTTTCTTATCCATTAATGATTTGATACTAGATCGATGACGATCAACGAGAATTAGGGATTTCTTGCGGAAACTAGGGTTTCATCATCAATCCCTTGTCCTTTCGTTGATTTCATTCACATTCTAGCGTCTAGTAAATTCAAGAATCGATCATGGATCCCTAATTAAGAGCGAACACAATCAAGAAAGCATCGCTTGAAACTAGGTTGTCGATTCTTCAATTTACAAGAGTTTACAAAACTCATAGGACTTAAGAATCGTTTCAAGATTTGTAACATCATCATCTATTGATTCTCTCGACTCCTTCACGAGCGGAGTTTTACTCAAACATCATAACAAGAAACACAATCAAGAATTGAGATCTAATCATGATGCAAGAATGTAAAGAAAACAAGATAAAGAAATTTCACGTTTTATTATTCATCAATTCCGTTACAATTCGCTCAAGAACTACAGGAATTGAGGAAAGAACTCGATCGTTGATTTGGCGTCGCTCATCTTCGTGAGTCGTGGATCGTCTTGGATCACTTGCTCGGATGAAGATCGGCTTCGCTCCTAAAAGGTTGAAGGCTTCTTGCTTGAATTGTACTTGGTGTTCTTGATTTTGGCTTTGGATTAGATTGGATTAGGGTTAGGGTTTGAATGCGCAAGTTGTGTCACTCAACTTGTGTGTGTAATGATTAGTGAACAATGAAAAACCCAAAACCCTAGATCTAGGTTTCCTTTTATAAGCATCTCAACCTTAGATCTAGAATTCAAATTTCAAATTTCACTCCAAAAGTTTGTTAGAGAGAGGCTTCTAGAAGAGGTTAGTTGGAGGGAATATTCTAGAGCTAGGTTGTTAGGCCGAGCCTTCTGGATGAAGTCACATGGTGTTTCTGGAGTCTTCTGGAAGCTTGTTTGTTACAAGGAAGCACATGGGAAAAATCTGTCATGCTGACGTCATCAAGGCGCCGTGGATCCGCGGCGGGAATGGGTATTGGGCCACGGATCCGCGGTCCTTTGGTGCCCTCTCTGCATGAAAATTCTGGATATTACTTGGGTAGGCTTTAGTGCTGATCCTGATGTGTAGAATCTCATAATTATTTCTTGATCACCGCCATATCATAGGTCTTTGACTTGGCGTATTTTTAACAGCACTTTTGACAATTTTAGCTCTATTCCTGGAATTTCCTGCACAGATTCTCGAAACAAGTGTTGCGCTATACATAGATGATGCGATGCCATGATAAACACACAATTTCTCTCAGAAATGTCGGTTTTAATATATAACACAAGTTATTTGGTATTTTACAGTCAATTTGCTAATATATGCTATATTAATACCGAACACCTCTAGATGAGTGCAAATGGTAGGGAAATTGTCGTGTTAAAAATGCAATATTTTCGACTAATCATTTACTATGAATTGAGCATAGGCATGGGGAGAGACTATAGAACTATATCAATATATTGTTCGTTCTCCATTGTCCATCCCAGGTCCTCAAGTTCTTCAATTAGTCCTATAATCTTCAAGACATGATCTCCTACTGACGTACCAGCAGCCATTCTCATCTGAAACAACTTTCTAGATGCCTCATAACGAAGAGTACGAGATTGCTCCCCATACAACTCCTTTGTATGGAGAAAGATGGATTGAACATCCATCTTCTCATGTTGCTTTTGATGTACATTGTCCATCGAAGTTAACGTGAAGCATTTGGCTGTGTCACAATCAATATCCCATGTCTTGCAGATCTCCTTATCTGCAATAGAGAATTCAGGGCCTGGGATGGGAGGGGCTGAGGCAGTGTGGACATATGCAACCTTATCGTATGTAAGGGCAATATTTATGTTCCTCATCCATTCTTTATAATTGGGTACCATCAATTTATTTTTCTCTAATAGAAGCTTAAGTCCAGTCATTGGTATCTGCCATTAAGAGAGAGAAAAGAATACACTCAGCGAAAGCTCTTACAAAGATTAAATTGGTTATTTATCTTATCTAATCGATGTCTCCCACTACTTTTATTAAATTTTCCTTCAAACTTTAAAAAGAAAATTAGACAGGATTAATTACATTCTATAAGTTCGTTAACCTGTCGGCCAGGCCAGTATCGGTACTCCGAGGGATGTTCCCCGTGCTTTCACTTGGACCTAATTAAAATAAACCTCGTTTCCATAGAGGCATAACCCCGTTGACACCTTTCTTGACACCTACTGGATTAGCTAATTGTAATGTGAAAAACTCTCCTGGGAGTAACTTTTACTCACAGTGGGATCGGGATCCAACTATCAATATAGAAGTTATGCAATCTCATTGCAAATTTCAACTCTTGAAATTCCCGATACGGTTTTTACCCCTAGCAGCTTATGACCTTAATTATGGTCAACAAATCATAAGCATTAGTCAAGTTCTACCCGTCATTTCTTGATTAATTAGACCCACTTATATGACCCTTAACTATGGTCAACAAAGTCATATAAATGTCCTAATTAATCGCATCAGATGCTGTATAGAAAGACATCACTTAGCTACTGTACACTACGTCTTAACTATGGTCAACAAATGAAGCACGAATACTAAGTACTCTACTTACTAAAATGATGGTAGGTTACAGATGGTTTTGATAAAAATCTTTAACGTTTTGAATTTGATATCGTTGTAGAACCAAATAATTTAAAAAGGTGTGGCATAAGCTCAGCATTTTGAAACTTGCTTTTTCATAAAAAGGCCGAATGGGTTTCAAATTTGATTCTACAACATTTTTAGGCTTCTTTTCTTTACATTAATCTCATTAATGTAGTCCCATCATTTAAGTTCCTAAGTATCACAGAAGAAACGAAAATAGAACGTACGCTTATGCCATCCGCATTCACTATGAGGTCCCGTCTTGCACCGTTAGGTTACTTAACTAACAGCAGAGTGGGGGCAGGACTAGCACGGTTGCAAAACATAAGCAACATTTATTATATATCATATATATAAATAACATTCGTCTCATGCAGTTAATATGATCACATCACAGAGTAACAGCAGCAGAATCAGATATATGAAAATATAGGATATACTAGGAAGTTCGTATTTTAGATTAAACCAATGATAAAAAAATACGAATTCCACGGTCGTGATGAATAGACAAGCCTACACCCCTAGACCCCTATACGAGCGGCAAGCAACCCTACCAATTCTAGAGTTAGGCGACCGGTCTCGACTCCTCGAGATGGCCTCCTACTGGACTCTAGAACCCGGTTACTTGTGCTCCCCTCCTTGGGTCTATCCTAATGTGGAAAAGTAAAAAATATACATCAATGGTGACATCATCCTCAACCTGGATGTGTCCCAATAAAAGAATATTACATACAATGAATTTACATGAATGAAAAGAAAAACTCTTATCTCACATATAACCCCCGGCTATTCAATCACCACGATCATATACATCATATCAGTACAGCAACAAGAATAATCATCACAGATCATCAATGTAAGAAAATATGCGTATTTCTAATATCGTCGACATATAGCAACAAGATTATGAATACACATATTACACTTACGGTCGCAGAAAAGAAATATAAAACTACAACAGTTGGAATCCACACACTCCTTAGACATCACAAACCCGGAATATCTCATATTCCGGATTTCATGCCTAACCTAGTAGATCTTACATTTAAGTCTCAAAATGAAAACAACTTTTCAAAATAAGTCGGGTAATTCAATAAGATTCCCGATTATCCAACGAGACTGAAATGTTAGATTTAAAACAACCAATTAATTTTCTCAAAACTAACTAGTGTAGATTCCAAATATTGTATCACATACAGAAACTGTCTAGAAAATATTAAACATTTCGATCGACATAAAAAATTTCTTCAAATCACAGAGACCTCAACACCTTGAGCCTCAACAAAAATATCCAGAAAGTCACAAGTATCAAAATGGAGCAGCACAGAAAAATTGAAACCTTAATTCCCTAAATGTGCGGCAGAACTGCGGCTAAACCTAAGGTTATGTAGGGTTACCTAGCACGACAACAAGGTTTCGGGAGGCATCATCCATACCGTTTTCAAAAATTTTCCATATGCTAAACAACCCTAACCCTAGAATCTTAACTAGAGAATTAGACAAAACATGCATGTAAACAACTTTACATCTAAGTGAACAAGAAATACAACCTTTGTAGACTGGTCCTTCACTTCAATAGCTCCGTATAGTAGTCCCTTCACTCCAAGCAGTGATCTTCCGGATTCTAAAATGGCTCCACAAGATGAAAGGAACAAGCTGGCCAGAAGTTTTCGAGGCCAAAGATGATCTACGTCGAGGAGACACCAACTCAAGATAGCTCTTCACTAATTTGAAATTAGTGAAGCTAACACCCTAAACTAAATGGCTAGTCTAGTAGAGGATGATGAAGTAGGATTTTTGCTCACTTTAGAATTATTTTTCTCACTAATTTTCTTTACCTCTCAAAAACCTAGAGAGCTAACTCTTGATGAAGAAGAAGATGAAGAGAATTATTCAAGAGAGAGAGAATGATAACTATGGGTGAGAAAATATCATATACTAACTCTTGTAGAGACTTAACAATGGATAATGAGAATGGTTGGGTTAATAAATATCTCAAGTAAAACAAAATTAGTGGACTAGGTCAATAGATCCACAAGCTTCCACAAGTTTCATGTCATGTGACCAATTTCCAACTAATTTTGATTTACCTTAAATAAATAAACCCTACATTATCATGAGCATGGTGTGAGTCTCATACACTTATGTCGCATGTAGTAAAAAGCATGGCACAATAATATATATCACATACATATAAAGTGCACAAGTGAGAAAAGAAATGCTTAAATGAGCTAATATTAGTTAATGTAAATTAATATATCAAATATACATTTATACATTAAATTATTAAATTAACACTTGATTTAATAATCCGGCTATACCACATATAACCGACTAATATTATATGTATCAACTTATCGAATCAACACTTGATTCGATAACCCAGCTATATCACATATAACCGACCGATATCATATATCACGAGAATAGAATACGGTATCACATACACATATTAATCTCGGTCCCGCACATATCACATATGTGCTTCTAATTCGTTTCGCATGAGCTAGGAAACCTCTGTGTAGGACTCTAAAGACTCGTCAATACGCCAACAGTAGGTGATGATCATATCAGTCACCCACAAACCGTCAGCGGTACTAGCTGGACGTAACGGCTACCCGGGTATTGAGCGATCAGAAGATCAACAAGCAAGCCTGCTCATACTCCTGCAAATCTGATAAGTAACACTACCATACAGTCCGGTCTCTTCGTCTGATATGTCGCATATCTAGTTTAGGGGTGTTAAACGTTAGACCCCAATAACTTAATAAGTCGTGTCGATGTGAGGCTCATAACGGGTCGAGAAACTACTGATAACAGTTACCAGTAAATCTCCGTATCATCCCTGGCCAGGGATTTCCTGTTATGGCCAATCTGTTAGTGTTTATGCCCTAGAGGCCATTACTGTATCATACTAGTTTGTATATTACTTAATGGATGCTTGGGATATTCACAGTTGTATTGACAATCTTGCTAAAAATGGTAGTATGCTACTTGGTTTGTTTCTACTTTAATATGTGCATGTGTTTCTTTTAACATGTCGCTTATATATATTAGTAGAGCCCTTGGGATCTTTGCTTGATTACCAGCGTTGTGATGGCAGTCACACTAGTGGGGGCTAGGTAGTCTATAAGCACATACTTTTTCAGGCCCCTAGTCGTAGGATTATTGAGACAGGGCATCGATACTCCAGAGTAGACTAGTGTGTACGCTTCTCATCCCAGCAGGGGAAATGGTCTGTCCCGCAGCCATTAGTACGTTGTACTGGAGATAGTATACAGGTGCTCGTTGGGTTACGGGTACATCGGACAGGACTCAGAGGGAACTGTTGGTTGGTATTATACCCGTCGTCAATTAACAGTTCCCAGGTGACATGAGTACAGCATAGTCCGCAGACATAACACTGCTGCTTCATCTCGAGTGTATTCCCACTGTTCTTAGATTGCTACCTTACCACAGCTCAAAGGAGTCGTGTAAACAGGTAGCAGTTGGGTGCAGTCCCGAAGCACTTGGAGGCAGTGGCGGTTAGATCGGATTCGTCTCTCCCGGTATTGGGAGTTGATATCGCGCTGTGTTTGGAGAGCCATTACACAAAGTCCCTGACCAGGGCAAACGAGATTTACTGGTGGGTTTTCCAGTAGCTTCTCAAGGTGTAATGGGCTTCACTCCGACACGACTTATACCTCTTTTAGGGGACTGACGCTTGCCGCCCCCTAGGCCCGATATGCAATAGTATTAGACAAACAAACCGTACTGTACGGAGATTGTCACATCAGGCTCAGTAGGTGTTCGGATGGGTTTCCTCATCGGCCTTCTTATCGACATCTACCTGGGGACCGTTACGTACAGCTAGTACCGCTTGCGGCCTGTGGTTAAACCTACTGCCAGCGTAGTGTCGAGTCTTTAGAGTCCCACACAGAGAGTTTCCCTGCTTCAGGCGAAACGATATAGAGGTCGTATGGTTTTACGACAGGGTTCGGACACATATGTGTTTTTACGCACGTACGATATTCGGACAGTTTATACAAGCATGCTTTGGTTTAAGCCAAATTCTAATATTGGATTATTGGATTTATACAGTCTCAGTATTTCCGTGTTTTCACGGATAGGAGGGGCATTCTCGTAATTATTTGAGAAGCTTCTAGAAAATTGATGAGTTGGAGGCTTAGGTGGAATTTGCATTAAATAGATTAGTGACTCATGGTGTGATTCATCCAAATGAGTTAATGAAGCATTTATTGCTTAATGACTCATGAGATGATTCACCCAAAGAGAGTTAATGAAGCATGGTTGATATTATTATTATATTATTCATTTAATAATTATCATGCTTCATATATATTCAGAAATGAGTTATAATTCATTATCATTCTCACTCACACTTTCTCTCTCCTCAAGCTCTATCTCTCTTCAAAGAACTAACCCTAAGCTCTCATGTGTTGAGATCCAAGGGTTAGCAAGACTAATAGATCCCTAATCCTCTTCTATATCCTCTAGGTTACCTTGATTAGCACTCATAGTCACCTAGTTATCTCAAGTGAAAGGTTAAAGCTTGGAGAAGTAGCTCTCGGGTGGATCTTCTATCACATCGAGGAGGCCAACGAGGAGGTGATCAACAAAAACAAGAAGGACTTGATTCATTAGGTATAATCATCTATCATAGTAGCTAATCACTTTTATATAGTTGTTAGTTAGGGTTTAGCAAAGATCCGTAAAGTTAGTCGATGTTAGTTTAAACAAAATGATTGTTTTACCTATTCCGCCTCCCCGCATCATGTGGAGTGTCTAACGTCGACTTACAGTGGTATTAGAGCCCCACTAAACCATAACTAATTTGTTAGCAAAGTCGTTAGAAATTCAATCGCAAAACGAATCCGAAAATACGACGTTTTCACCATGTTTCTGCCGATTTTAAAACGGGGTCTAAAAATTTTTCAGGGACCCTTAAAAATACAAGCAGGGAATTCTAAGAATTATGAAGAAATTTGGGACTGTGAATCGGCCATAGCGCCGCGGAACCGCCGCCGATCCAAGCGATCCGCCACGGATCCACGGCCGAGTTGACTCTGTGTCAACCCAAATTTGCTCAGTTATTCTTCTGTGTTGATATTGTGTTTTCTGGGATGATTTTTTTCTGCTCAGGTTTTATGTGCACAAGGAATTATTTGGAGTAGATTCATTTGGGTTTGCTGATCAAAATTCTAAGATGTTTGGCTAACTTGATTATATCTGTGATGTGTTTAATGTGTTCGTAAACCTCCCCTAACTGCTAGTATGTCGGTTAGCAGGGGGTTGCACATTTCTGTTATGGTTTTTACTGGTTGTGATTGTGGACTTGTTGGATTGTCGTGAATGGATAGCCGGGGATGTGAGACGAGTGTTTATTTCATTCAAATTTAAATTGTAATTTGTTGTAATATTCTTTTGCGGGGCACATCCGGGTTGAGGTTGTAGCCACCGTTGTATTATTTCATTTACTGTTTTCTGCTTCTAGGATAGGCCCAAGATGGGGTGCACAAACTACCGGATACTTTGAAGTGTTTAATGGCATACTCACGTTGTTGAGGGAGACCGCTTCACTTTGGGTACTAGGCGGGTAGTTTGCCGTACCCGTAGGGGTCTAGGGTGGGATTTTGGCTATTCATCACGACTGTGTAATCCGTCTTTTTTTGCAGGCTCAAAAGGAATGCGGATTCATAGAAAATCCAATATGTTCATCTGTGATCTGGAATGTCTATTATTGCGTCTGACGAATGTACAATATCTATATATGATATCTATTAGGCGTTACTTATCTTTTACGCCCGCGCTAGCCCAGCCCCCGCTCTGTCGTTAGTTAAGTAACCTAACGGGTGAATGACGGGGCCCAGTGGCGAATGTGGATGGAATAAGAGGACGTTGTGTTTTCATTGTTTTCTGCAATGATAGGTTAATTGATGGGACGCATTATATTAATGCAAAGAAAATAAACTAAAGTTGAATCGTTGGAACAGTTTAAAAGAAACCACTCGGTTATTTTAAAACAGAAGATATTTTTTTTTAAATTGCGGAGCTTTAACCACTCCTTTTAAAAAGCTATCAGGTTCCTTCGGTTATATCAAGTTCACTACGTTCACGGTTTCACCAAAACCAGTCGTTGACCTCCGTCATTTCATATGAATGGTCAGTAGTATTCAAGCTATGTTTGTTTGGCCCTTAATCAAGACATAGTGATTGGTAGCTGCTGGGGTGTTCACATGTAGCATAGATAGATGCGTTGGTTTGGGACAGTTATATTACTTTGTTTGGCCCTTAGTCAAGAGCATATACGGGTGGGTTCAAATCAACCTGGATAATGATGGGAAGAACTTGACATGTGACTTATGATTTGTTGGCCCTTAGTCAATGTCATAAGAACATGGGGCAAAAAAATCCACATCGGGAGTTTCTAAAGAAACTGAAACTTGCTAGAGTTGCATACCATTTGGAGTGTGATAATTTTTGTAGGATTCCTTCAGCTTTATCACACAATCATATTTGGATCCCGATCCTACTGTGAGTATCCGCTACTCATCAGAAGATTCGTCACTTAACGATCAATGCTATAAACCAAGTAGGTATCGAGAAATGTGTCAGCGGGGCTACGCCCCTAGAGAAAAGAGGTTATTTAATTAAGGAACTTCGCGAAAGCATCGTAAAACCTCCCTCGAAGTACCAACACCGGCCTGGCTGAACGGTTAAGCAAGTATTGTACGGTGAGAATAATCCTGACTAGTTCTTCTTATTTGGTTTGAGGAGGGATTCGAGAAACAGTGGGAGCCATCCAGTTTAGATAAACTAAAAACCACTCTAAACTTGCAAGAGCATCATGCTAAAGTGTTCCCTTTCTCTCTCTCTTTGCAGCGACCTTGTGACCATGACTAGGTTACATCTAGATAACAAGTTGACTGAATCTGACTTTTATGACTGGCAAAGGTCTGTCCAGATGTCCATTGCCTATGACAAGCTGGACCACCCTATTACTACTCAAGCCCCCGCCGTCCCAGGTCCAGTTCCCACCGCCGCGGATATGAATATCCGTCAGACAAGGGAAAAGGACAGTGCGAGTGCCAAGTGCCTCGTGTTGGCTTCAGTTGATGGTGTATACCAGAAGAAGCACGAGAAGATGGACTTAGTTTCCATCTTCCTCCATAACAAAGATTTATATGGAGAGCAATCTCATATCGCAAGATATGAGACCTCGAACGAATTGCTTCAAGCGAGGTTGGCTGCCGGGTCATCTGTAGGGGACGACGTCCTTACGATGACTAGCTATATTGATGAGCTCATGGACCTGGAGACCATGTTAGGAAACAGATCATATGCTGACTTATTTCCACAGTCCCTACCCTCTACTTACACCCTGAAAGAAACCAGGAAGACACCTGCTCTGCTTAATGGGAGACCTTCTTCTTCTGCATCCAGGGCGAAAGCAAAGGGTGAAAAGAAGAAGACCTCCACAAAACCGATATACGGTGTCAGTGAAGTAGAAGGAAAGGGAAGAGCAAAAGTTTCAGGAATTGGTGTAGGCAAGGAGGGATATTCCTATTGTTATAGGAACGGACATTGGCAGAAAGATTGCAGGGCTTTGGAAGCCAGTATCTAGGATTCGAAGCATGTTGTGGCTTCAGCCTCAGGTGTGTTTGTTATTGAGAACTGTTTGTCAATTAACTCTACTTCCTGGGTACTAGATATCGGAGCAGGATCTCATATCTGTAATTCATTACATACTTTAAGAAACCATATAGTTATTAGGGTAGGCGATTTGTCTGTCAGAGTTGCGAACAGAATGAGCGTGGACGCTGAATCCGTGGGAGAATATCGCCTAGGTTTGACAAGTGGGCAGATATTGATTCTACGTAATTGTTTGTATGTACTTAGTTTGGCTTATAATATCACATCAGTGTCCTCACTTTTGAGAAAGGGATATGATTTTACATTCATAAGCGATGTAGTAAACATCCACTTAAATCAAGTTCTGATTGGGTCCGGTACATTAGATGACGGTATATACGTATTAAATCAAGCTCAGGTTTTCAATATCCAGAACACACTTAAAAGAAAGTCTCCGGAAATAAATCAGGCTTTCTTATGGCATTGTAGACTAAGTCACATCAATGAAATACGGTTGACTAAGTTACATAGAGAAGGATAATTGAATCCGCTCGAATATGCTACTTGTGAATCTTGTCTCATGGGAAAGATGAAAAAGACTCTGTTTACTGGACACGGAGGAAGAGCGAGCGAGCTCTTGGGACTCGTACACAGTAACGTATGCAGTACAATGTCTACACATGCAAGAGGTGGTTATTCCTACTTCATTACTTTTACGGATGATTTCTCTAGGTATGGACATATCTTCTTGATGAAGCATAAATCCGAGGCCTTTGAGAAATTCCGAAAATACAAGAATGAAGTGGAAAACCAGACAGACAAAAGTATCAAGACATTGAGATCTGATCGAGGTGGTGAATACTTAAGTGCCGAGTTCCTGGGTTACCTAAAAGAGAGGAATTCTATCTCAGCTTACTCCTCCATATACTCCACAACATAACGGTGTATCGGAAAGATGGAACCGAACCCTATTGGATATGGTACGTTCCATGATGAGTAAGGCTGAGTTACCGCGATCAATCTGGGGTTATGCACTAGAATCAGCTGCATATCTTTTGAACCAGGTTCCAACCAAGACTGTGCCTACCACACCATATCAGATGTGGAGTGGGAAGAAACCTTGTCTTAAACACTTTAGGACATGGGGATGTCCAGCTTTTGTTAAAAAGCAGCATGCGGACAAGCTCGAGGCACGCTCAGTACAGTGTAAGTTTGTGGGATATCCAAAGAACTCCAAGGGGTATTATTTCTATTACGCAAATGAACAAAAGATTTTTGTTTCTCGTCATGCCCACTTCTTGGAAGCTGAATTTTTAGAAAATCAGAAGAGTTGGAGCGCAATGGAACTGGAAGAAATTCCAGAACCACAAGCTGTTACTGAAAGTATGGTAGAACCAGAAGTTTCAGAAGAAAGGGACATCCCAGCGCCTATCCGCAGAAGTAGTAGGCAGTCTCATCCGCCCGAGAGATACTACGGTTTTCTCATAGACGGGGATCGAGAGGATTGCATCATTGATAATGATGAACCTACTAACTTTCAACAGGCCATCCAGAGCGATGACTCGGTAAGATGGCTGGATGCAATGCGGACCGAAATGGAGTCCATGTACACTAACAAAGTATGGAATTTGGACATTGCTCCAGATGGGGTAAAACCCGTAGGATGCAAATGGATCTTCAAAAAGAAGATTGGTGTAGATGGACAGGTTGAAACCTATAAGGCTAGACTTGTTGTAAAGGGTTTTCGTCAAAGACCTGGTTTGGACTATGACGAAACCTTTTCTCCAGTGGCTATGCTCAAATCCATTCGGGTCCTTCTTGCCATTGCTGCCTTCCACGATTATGAGATCTGGCAGATGGACGTAAAGACGGCTTTTCTAAATGGAAATTTGGAAGAGTGCGTCTATATGGATCAGCCAGAGGGATTCATTCAGAGTGGTGTTGGAGATAGTGCCCTCAGAGTCAATTATTGGATCACAGGCACGTGATTGCAATGATTGAGGGAGGACCTATCCCGGTATGACAGTCTTACTCGAGATGATAGTATGCTATCTGGTTTACCTTTATCATCGTGTACTGCTTCAGGTGACCTTACAGGTCGCTATTGCACGTTGATAGAGCCCCTAGGATTCTTGCTTGACTGCCAGCAGTATGAGGGCGATCATATAAGTGAGAGCTGGAGTCTACAAGCACATCCTTAAAAGGTCCCTAGTCGTGGGAGTTTCGAGACAGGGCATCGATTCTCCAGAGTAGACTAGTGTATACAGTCGAGACCCCGACGAGGGGCGGTGGCCGGTCTCACAAGCCACTGGTGTCAGTTGGTTCACCTAAGATGTATACAGGTGCTCATTGGGTTATGAGTACACCGGACAGGACTCGCCGGGAACATGCTAGTTGGTCTTATACCTGACGTCAGATAGCAGTTCCCAGGTGACATGTGTACAGGTTAGTTCATCGACCTGGGGATCGTCATTTGTCTCGTGTGAGTTCCCACTGTGCTTTGATTACTACCCTACCACGGCTCAAAGGAGTCGTGCAAACAGGTTTTAGTTGGGTACAGTCCCGAGCCACATGGAGGCAGTGAGCGGATCTTCAGGGGTTCGTCTCTCCCGGTATTGGGGGTGAGGTCGCGCTGTGTCTAGGAGAGCCATTACACGAAGTCCTTGGCCAAGGCAGGAGATTTACTGGTAGGTATTCCAGTAGTATCTCAGGATGTTCTGGGCTACACTCCGACACGACTTGTACCGCTTTTGGGGGTCTGACTTTTACCCACCCCCTAGGCCCGACATGCGATGCTCATAGACGAACGGACCGGACTGTACGGATATTGTCACTGACAGGCTCAGTAAGGTGTCAGGATGAGTTCGCTCATCGACGTCCCTTTTAGTCAATAGCTGGTGGCCCGTTACGTATTGGCTTATACCTCTGACGTGCTAGTGGTTAAATCCACAGCCATAGTATTGACGAGTCTTTAGAGTCCACCACACATTCAGTTACTCAGCTTTCGGGCGAAACGCTGTAGAGGCCGTATGGAGATATGGCAGGGTCCGATCAGATACGTGCGGTATTGCACGGATCAGGATCGGACGGTTTGTACTAGAGGCCGTATAGATATATGGCAGGGTTCGATCAGATACGTGCGGTATTGCACGGATCAGGATCGGACGGATATTACTAGCCGTCTTTGGTTTAAGCCGGATCCTAGAATAGTACAGTGTAGATTTTGTTTCATTGCATTTGTATCCGGTCGGAATACAAATGCGGGCATGTATATGCAGTAGCGGGGTTTTCCTGTAATTAATTACGGGACCAGTTTTCTGGAGTTGCCAGTTTGCATTCCGTTCCGGCCGGTTTTCCTTTGTTCTTTCCCGGCCGGACTTTTCCGATGGAGGGGGTTATTTGCAATTGTGCAAATAACATTTTGTGGAGGGGGTATCTTGCTTTTGTATCATTATGATATGTTAAGCATCTTTTCATCCATGATGGTGCACTTAATGAGATTTGAAAGGATATGGGTTTGATGTAAGTTTGTCATCATGATGTTTTGTTTATGGTCACCTTTCTACTTTTACTACACTCACTCTCCTTCTTGGTTTTATGATGGTTGATTTCATTTTTCTCTCCACCATTCTCTAGACAAGGCCGGCCACATTTTAGATGAGAGGAGGAAAAATGAGAGATTTCATTTTTGGTGAGGAAAATTGATCATCTCATTCCATGCTTGATAAATGAGAGTTCCACTTGAAAATTCCATTCCTCCATCAAAGCAACATAACCCCAAAGAGACAAAGCACTACACATTCTACAGCAAACCTTGGGCACGTCGACTTGCCAGCTTCGTGCCCGAGTTGCCTCGGTATTGAGGTGGGAGCCCGTAAAAGATGCAGGCGATGTGGTGCCCTTCCGGCGAGGAGGCGACGACCGGAGTTTCCGCAGGAGATCGGGACGACGACGAGAAGACCGGAGGACTAGGATCACTCGGTATATCTCTTCCTATCTTGTTACTTTGCTAGATCTAGTTTAATGGCCCGATCCGGGGTTTAGTGCGCGGTGGTGCCGGTTTGCTAAGTTCGCAAAATTAAAGTTTATCACCGCTTCCGCATTTGGCCGTCGGATTGACGATCGGGACGCCGCCGTGCACTTACAGTGGTATCAGAGCCTCGCCATTAACTTCGTCTAGCTTTGTTTGATGTGTTTGCATTTCCGATCGACCAAAATTCCAAAAAAAACCACATTTTCCTCACATCAGTTTTCTGTCGAATTTTTCTGGCTCTAAAATTTTTTCAGGTTGTAGAAAACTGATGTACAAGAAATTCTAAGACCTCTGTAAAAATTCGATACAGTGAATCGACCACTGAAGCGCGGAACCGCGGCCAAACCCCCCCTTGGGCCGCGGTTCCGCCGCACATTGGTGTCGTCACTGCATCATTTTTTTCCAGTGGGCTTCTGGGCTGATTTTAGGGGTTTTGGAATATTAATATTGGGCCCAGAATTTCTTGATCTGCTACAGTATTGCTTGGGGGCCCACTTGTTAATTTTTGATCGATCGGATATTTTAAACACATTATTTCACAGTATTTACATTATATCTGCGACCGTGAATGTCACTCGATCGGTAAATCCTGTCTAACTGCTATAGCCCAGTTGGACGGATTTGCGAACGTGACTTTCACGTTGATGTTCTGTGTTTTTGTTGTGATGTTGCGGATCGGTCGTGGGGGATAGCCTGGATGCAATGCTAGTACAGTTGTGGTTGTATTATGTACATTTGATATTGCGGGGCGAGCGTCCGACATGTGGACTGCCGTCACTGCCTGTTTGTATTATTCTTTTGGGGCACGACCTGGTTGCGGTCGATGTACCCGTTGTATGTATATTTTACTTTCTGTACTAGGATTGCCCCGCGGTGGGGTGCACGGATAGCCGGGTTCTAGAGGGCAACAAGCCCGCATCTCATGGCATTGAAACTGAAGGGGGCTTCGCTCTAGAATTGGCGGGCTATTCGCCGCACTCGTAGGGGGTACAGGTTGACCCAGGAGAGGTGCCCAAGTTACCGGATTCCGTGAAGTGCTGGGTGGTCCATTCACGGTGCTAAAAGGGGCTGCCTCGCTTCAGGTTTTGGCGGGTGACTTGCCACGCCCGTAGGGGTCTAGGATTTCATTGCACAGGCTATCCACACGACCAGGGGAACGTCGGGTTTCAGTAGTGGCTCTGTGAAACCCGGGGATCCCAGATATCTGTATTGTTCTGTGATGCTGTACATTTCTGTGATGTTGCATTTTATCACGCCTTGAGCGAATACTATATATTGGTATATATATTAGTAGATGTTGTATATGTTTTACATCCGCGCTAGTCCAGTCCCCGCTCTGTCGTTAGTTAGCTAACCTAACGGGTAATGACGGGACCCAGTGGCGAATGCGGATGGCATATACGTACATCAGTATATTTTCGTTCTTTGTGGTGTGATCAATTGATGGGGCTGCGTTGATTCGGATCAATGCAAGTTAAAACAAACCTATTCTGATGTTGTTGGAACACTTTTCAAAAGGCTGTTATTGCAAGGACGTTCACTTTTGTTTTGCATCGTGGTATTCATTTGGAATATCCTGCTCCTCAGTCGACGAGGCAAGGGCCGAGATCCCTTCACCGGGAGTGACCCCTTGGACAGAAGTTTGCGTCAGGGCATTAACTTCACTATAGGCGATTACTTTTGCTTTGCATCGTGGTATTCATTTGGAATATCCTGCACCCCATTATACGGGGAAAGAGCCGAGATCCCTTCACCGGGAGTGACCTCTTTAGTAAAGGTTTTCGTCACTATATTTTCTAAAAAGCTATCCGTTCCTTCAACGATATCAAGTTCATTACGTTAAAGGTTTTCGCCAGAAACCATTCGTAGCCCTCCGTCGTTTCATATGGGTAGTCAATAGTATTCAAGCTGTGTTTGTTGGCCAAAGTCAAGGCACAGTGTTTGGTAGCTGTTGGTTATTCATATGCAGCATAGATAGATGCGTTGGTTTGGAACAGTCGTGCTGCCTTGTTGGCCAAAGTCAAGGGTAGGTACGGGTGGATTCAAATTAACCTGGAGAATGACGGGTAGAACTTGACATGTGACTTATGATTTGTTGGCCAAAGTCAAGGTCATAAGAGCATGGGGTAAAAATCACATCGGGAGTTTCAAAAGAACTGAAACTTGCCAGATATGCGCATACCTTCTGGAGTGTGATACCGTGAGCGGATTCCGTCACGTTATCATGCGATGATAGTTGGATCCCGATTCCCACTGATGAGTTGGTTTACTCCTCGGGTGACCCCGACTAATTCTTCTTTCAGGTTTGGAGGAGAATTTGAGGTACAGTGGGAGGTTTCCTGATTAGATAAATTGGTAACCATTCTGATCTAGGGTAGAGTGCACGCTGAGTGTTTCTTTTCTCTCTCTCTTTGGCAGCGACCATTGACCCGACCCTAGACTATGACTCAGTGACCAAGTTGACCGAACCTTCTTAACACTGGCTTTTGGATTGTCAGAGTTGCAGACCTCATTGCCACTCCTACTTTTACCCTTTTCTCCAGGACACCCCGTATTACTGCGAACGTCCACTTCCATTGGACAAAGCCATCGTATGGTTAGATACGAACTCGAAGGAATTCGAGGATGGTTTCCGGTTCTGGAGAAAACGGATAGGATTATTCAGTTGTCTTTTCCTTTTTGCCTCCTCTCAAGTTACGAGTACTCCTTAGTTTAGGAGATAGTACACCTATTACGCAAATTGGATAGTCTTCTTCTAAACTTTAGGCTGGTGCCGAACAGTGGGGAATGAAGAAAACCAATTAGCATAACGATGGTGTGCAGAAAGTATTAAGATTAAGACAAAGCAAGGGATTAGTAAGAGGGCAAAGTAAATTGCGACTGATATTCACGACCAAACCAAGTATTTCTTCGCCAATCCTAAATCACCTTTGTATCTCTCCAGGACACTCCGTATCACTACGAAGATCCACAGTTTATTGGATAATCCATCGTATGGTTATATAAGAACTCGAAAGGAACTTGTTCCAGTTCGGGGATGGATTCTGGTCCAGGAGAAATAGGAATAAGGTTTATTCAGTTGTCTTTTATCTTCACCTTCTCTCGCATTGCGAGTGCTCCTAGGACTAGGACAGTACACCCATTATGCTTATTGGATAGTCTTCTTCCAAACCATAGGCTGGTGCCGAACGGTAGGGAAGGAAGAAAACCATTTGGCCTAAGGGGTGTGCAGAAGGTAATGACTAAAGACATATAAAGGGATTTGGAGAGGTGGCAAAGAATTATACGGTTATAGTTGTGAATCTGGATAATGGTAGAGGCATTACTAGGAATATCAGGATACCCCATCGAAACATTTTAATGTTTCAGTTCAACTGTGTACTGTTAAAAGAAAACTGATTTCCCGATTAGACACTTGCTCCAGGGTATGTATTTACCAGGTTTGATTCTCACATCTGTATGGTTTTACAGATGATGAGTTGGAGTAAGTTATTGGGAATTGGGTGATCATCCTCATTATATCGAGATTCGTTGTAATCGGTGATATTTGAGGAGATCACCTGGGCTGTTTGCCGGTCGGCAAATATTTGGTTTTGAATATCCGCTGTTGTGCACCAATTTCAAATTGATATATCTGTACGTCTATTTTCATAGAGTGAGATATACCTTTTGATATTATGTCGATGACATTTACCTATATCAGTGGATGGTTAGGTAAGGAGCATTAAACAGCGGTGTAATTCTTCTTAACCATAAGTACAGTTTTCAACCTACGACATACAGTGAAAGAGTTGTTAGACTCAGCGGACTTATACAGAGTATTGTATGTTGTCCAGTGTCCATTAGGACAGAGGGGTTGGTCCTCATACTATATTCTGTTTACTTTTAACTTCTCTAGTTCTTAGACATGTGCTTCGTAGAAACACATGATCTAAGTTTTGAGGAGTTATAGGTATTTGAATAGAGTAGAGAACCAGGTGTAGCAAGTATCGGAATTCTTCAAAGTGATCGAAGATGTAGATACTTGTGTATGGTATTCAGTTGATAGTAATGATAAAGAGAAATTGCTTCTTTTTCAGGTTACTCATAATTGGAAGCATTCCTAAGTTGAGTAACGCTGATCGGCCTCCTTCCATTTAGTTGACATGCACTGGAGATAGCTGCATGATTTGAATCTGGTTAAATTAAATCAGTGCCTCTGGTTCTATATTGGATATAGAACAGTTCATATCTTAACGTTGTTAAGGTACGGGGAGTTGTCCGGCTTATGAGTAAAACCAGACACTGGACAACTCAAAGCACGTTTCTGTAATGGCTGTTTGTGGGTTGACCCAGGCTATGACGAGGGTTGACTTTCTACCATCTGGCAGATCAATAGAAATATTGTTCTAGACTCGCCACAGTTTTATTAAAAATGGATTTTTTTTTTCAGAAAACAGTAGTGGGAGTATGGTAGAACTGAAAGTGATTCCAGAACCACAAACGATTACTGAAGATTTGATAGGAACCTAAAGATTCAATCTGGATTGACATTCCATTGGCCACTCCGCAGATAAGGTGGGTAATTTCAGGCACCCGAGAGGTACTCCGGTAGCCTCAAGGACGGTGACAGGGAAGTTCTTGTTTACCCACACTTGCCATTGTTGTTGTTCCAGGCTGCGAGACCCGCTAGGAGGATGAGTATAGCGTCGTTCTAAACTAGCTTCAGAAGTGCACGTCTATATGACTCTGCCAGAGGGTTGTCGTAGTCAGTGGGAGCAGCAGAAGCATTGGTGGACATCAGGCTTATGTCTATTTATAGACTAAAGCAGATGTAGCGGAGATAGATCATCTATTTCTGATGTGACAGTCATAGGTTTGACGTCATCAGAATAGGGGATGGATCTGTTGAGAAGGTAGTAGGGTGTGATATCCGGGTTTTGGATGACATACACAAAGTAGGAAGTGATATTCCTATACTACGATCGGTTATACTTTGGTCGTCACACAGTGGTTTCTCCACAAAGGAAATGGATTTTGTATCAGACATACTGGTTACTAGATCTATGGTTTTAGATCTAGATTTGGGTGGTTTCCCAATA